>CM076570.1:752101487-752220587 GCA_034641835.2 Pinus albicaulis | reverse complement strand
GCTTCCTCAGGTGTAAAGTTCCTCCATTTCACTTTCACCCTAGCTATCGTCCTATTATGGAGCTCAATTTCTTCCTATGCCAGTATACAAAGGGACTCTCAAATAAATTCCCCTTCTGTTAGCACATGTATCACACTCCAATCAATTACATGAGTAGGATCATATACATACTTTTTCAATAACGAAACATGAAAAAAATTTCCAACCTTAATGTGATTAGGTAGAACCAATTTATAAGATGTTAGCCCCACTCTTTCTAGAACCTCAAATGCTTCACAGTAGTTTGGTTCTAACTTAGCAAAACTCCTTGTATATGATGTATTGTTTTTCGGCTTAATCCTAAACTAAACATGGTCTACCACTTTGAATTATCTATAAATTTTGTTTTTCTCTACATAGCTTTTTTCTTTCTGTTGAGTTGTTTTAATATTTAGTTGTATTTTATTCACATTTCTTTCCATCTCTTGCAATGCATCAGGTCCAAGAATTTAATTATCTTCTAGGTTACTCCATCTAAGCGGTGTGTGGCACTTTATGCCATATAATTATTCAAAATGACTCATATTTATTTAAACTTGATAATTATTATTATATGCAAATTATACATAATGCCGAAAAATCTTCCCATCTTCTAGGTATGTCCATAACCTACATGTGTAGCATTTCTCTAAGATCTGATTGGTCCCTTATGTTTTTCCATATTTTTGAGGATGGTATGTGGTACTAAAGTTCAATTTGGTACCCATTCCACTGTAATATTCCTAATTAGCGATAGTTGTTTGGAATATTCTATTTTGTTTACTTTATCATCTATAGTTTGTAAATAAATAAAAACTGAGTGAAGAGGGTCTAACTCACTTAAGTGAAATAATACATCCACCTAGTAGCACAACGTTGTGACTTAAGTGGGAGTCAAGGGGGGGCCTGACACCACGTAGAGGAGGGGGCCTATGTACAGTCTAGAAGCTTCTGCGCAGATAAGGATGAGAATGTGGAAGAGAGAGAGAGGCTACGTTGGGTTTTGAAGGGAAACCAACATTACAAAAGATGGAGGAGCCTCCTCATTTCACTCATTCTTGAGTTGAATATTTTGGATTAATATTTTGTCTTCTTGAGAAAGGAGACTTCGAGTGCCTTCTGGGGCAAGGTTATTTTTTCAGCATTTTGTGAGTCGTTTCATTGTTTGGGTTTGTTGCGGAGCTAGAGCTTATAGAGACTGCGCAGTCACTGGGAGAGAGGACACAGTCCATTGTGGAGGAGCTTCGGATTGGGGTTTCTGCAGGCAATTTTGCTGGGATTTCGAGCAGAGGGTCAGCCTTTGCCCGTCACAGGTTTTTGGCGGAGTTTGTGGCAGTATTTCAGCTGTTTCTATCTAGCCATTGCGTAGTGCCTTGGAGGCCAACATAATTCACTAGGGAGGCAGTTTCAGGTGATTTATGGGGTTGGCCATTCTTAGAATGGTTTTTGGATCTTGTCGTGGTTGTTGAGGAGAGGAGGTTTTCCAATTTTCAGCTTGTTCCGGCAAGGGGATCAGCCCCTAATCTTGAGTTGATTCCAGCAGTAGCAGCTACACGGCATTATTCCAGCAGCTGGGACGCAGTTCATAGAGTATCCATTCCCTATCTTTTCTGAGAGTGTTTTCTCACTTTCCTTGCTCAAGATCGCCTCTTGTACTTCATTGCATTTCTCAGATTAATAAAATGGCTCATCATTTTCTCTCTATGTTTTCTGGTTGAGTTGCCATAGTTGCTGTATTCTCTTTCTATTATATGTCTGCAGCATTATTATTTTGAGCGCTCTAGTTCTATACCACTTTGTGTGTTTATCTTTCACTACTAGATAGAGTCTGGAAAGGGCCAAGTAGCCTTCGGATCTTGTCCTCTTTTCAGAGGTGAAATATCTGGTAAATTCCCTCCCAGTCTATCTCTGGTTGGAGTTTTGTCGTGTTTTAGAGATATCCCCAAAATGGGATATTACAGTGGTATCATAGCATAGTTCTCGCTCAGCCTGTGGTCTATGACATCAGGAAAGAGACCTTACAGAGGCCAAATAGTTTGGAGAGCAACAATTGACAACTAGCAGTTGTAGTGCTAAAAAACGAAATTGGAAGAGGGCCAAACTTGAAAGGGTCAAATTTTGAAAGTTGGAATTAGAGGAAACCATTTCTGGGTTTTTCTGGGTTTTGCGCAAGAATCACCTTCCCAAATTCTTATAATTTTCTGAGTAATTTTTTGTGCGTAAATCAGAGGCCAAAGTCAGGCAGAAGTATATTCTTGGAGCAGTAGTGCAGTTTCTGGAGGAGCCTGTAGACACAGAATACGAGGAGCCTGTGATAGATGCAGAACAGGAGGAGCATGTAGACACAGAGCAGGAGGATTCGATGGTAAGTGATGATGATAAAAAGAGAATTGGGGAGATGCTCCTCAAATCAGTACAGGATCTGTCGAGGCAGATTGAGGTGATGGGGCAGAGATTCACCGCTGTGGAGGCTAGATAGCGTGAAACCCCAAGGGGTTTCCAGATTGGCGAGGGATCAGGCACATCCCACCATTTCTTAGGAGAATGATGCCACTTAATGTGGCACCACACCCACACACGTTCCACTACCTTTTGGGAGTGCGGACACGGGGCATGCAGCCCGAGAGCGGAAACAGCCACATGGGTGATTATTTCGCAAGTATCGAGGCATATGAGTGGGATTTCGAGGATGTGTTCATTGGAGATTTTGTTCGACTCAGTGAGATAACGAGATCTATGGGTTACCTGAAGGTGCATTTACTCTGTGAGAGGAGCTTACCGTGCACGTTGGGCAGATTCATTTACGGAAGCATTTGATAGGTCATCCAAGTGGAAAAGCTTGGGTGGGGTTGAGTTATCTTCCATCTTGACCAGGATTTGGAGGGGGAAATCCTTGAAATGGTTACCTCACACTTGGAGGATGAGGAGCACACAAGATTGTAGGGAGCTTGAGGATAAGCTGGTGGCTTTAAGGAGCTCACCCTCATTTGGAGACCTCCTTGACCATGTCGGTTGATATGTCGTGAGTGTAGAAGGTAGAGCCTACCCCAGTGAGAGCCCTTCCATTTGGGGTGATAATGGAAGTCATGGTGAGTCACGAGGTGGTAGCGGCCACAACAAATGGGCATGGTATGGAGATGTATCCACAGCAGCGAGCACTAGGAAATACAAGGTATTGGATGATAGTCACAGACAATGGTATCCCTTGACTTGAGTAGAACTTAGGTTTGAAGAGGCCACGTCGATGCGGGAGCCACATTTGTTTGCGGAGACAGAGGTGGAGGGCATGGTGTGTGGTGGCTTGTGCCGAATTGGTGGCAGGTTGGCCCACATTTAGGAAGCAAATTCGGATTCCTAATGGTACAACTAGAAGAGGCATGTTGGGTGTCGGATCATTCTCTTGAGGCATGCATGGATGGTACTAGCGGCGTTTTTGGACACCTCTTCCCATTGGAGAGAGAGAAATGGAGTCACCCTGGTCATATCTCATACGTTGACTTGGTGAGTAGGATAAGGCGATTGGGAGTTGCACGGGGTGCGGTATCATGTTGAGGGTTGGATGGCAAGAAGATTTTTGAGTTGGTGTCTGGTGGAGTGGGTTAAGAGTAGTGGCAGACCGGGTGTAGTTCGAAGCGGGGTTCCAGTCTTTGCGAATATGAGTTTGAGTTGCACGAGTTACGAGGGGTTAAGATCACCTAGTGTGACACGGGGAGCTCACCCTCATTGAGTACCTCCTTGACCATCTTTGGTTGATATCGTAGTGGAGAAAGTGGGTGCCTCCCGATGAGAGCCATCCAGTGGGCGTGACTAGAGTCATGTCGGGGTCTTAAGTGGTAGCACATGACAAATGGGCGTGGTGTGAAGAGATGTGTCCACCTTGACTGACAGAGGCACTAGGAAGTATAGAGGTATTGGATGATAGTGCATAGCAGGTGGTGTCATCGGCCGGGCAGACCTTAGATTTTGAAAGGAGGAGCCACGTCGGTGTAGGAGGCCATTTGTTGTGGGACAAGGAGTTGGAGGGCATGAGAGTGGCTTGGCAAGTTGACGTCGGTTGACCCACACATTGGGGAATGATTAGATTACCTAATGGCACCAGCAGAGCACGTTGGAATCATTTCCCTTTAGGCATGCATGGATGGGACTGTGACGTTGTTGGGATACCTCTTCCCATTAGAGAAGACGAGTCACCTGATCGGATCTCATATATTACTTAGTTAGTAGGATAAGGCAATTAGGGTTGCAGTGCTGATCACATTTTGAGGTTGGATAGCGGGGATATTTGCCAGGTTGCTATCTGGTGGAGGTGGGTTATGAAGATGGTGGTAGACCAAAGTGTAGTTCGGTAGGAGTTCCCAGTCTGCAGAATACAGAGACGATTATGGCATTGGGAGTACAGGCGGATTACCTATGATTTCCCAAGAAGGTGAGTTAACTATTTCTTGAAGGATACAGATTACACTTGTGATGGAAAACATGGGCTCACTAGGGAGTTCAGGTGGGCTTGATGCAGCCAGCAGTTGTAAAGCGGAACTCGTTGGGTGGAACATCTTGGCCTGAATCTTATGCAGGATCACAGGGGTGGTACGACATAACCGTGAGGAGCTTGTCGAATGAGGTGGCAGCGGAGACACGGATGGAACCTTGTAGGGCCAAGGATTATTCCCTTTGTGTGGAGCATAAGACAGTTAGAGTTAGCGGTGATGGTATCACTAGCAGCATGAGAGATTCATATAGGACCCCTCGAAGGAGTTTGGAGGCGATGATCCATTCATGGAGTGGGTATATTAGTCAAACAGAGGTGAACATGATGATCTGGAATTGGGGTGATACGACATGTAGAGGCACAACTCTGAGTCATCACATCCAGAGATGTGTGGGGGCCCTCTAACATTGAGAAGTGGTGCTTAGAGTGGACATGGAGGTTGCGTGGTGGTGTCTGTAGTGTGTGGGGTGTTGCAGAGTGAGTGTCCTACATCGCATTGAGACTCACGGATGACCTGTGCTTGACACATGCAAGGCATAAGAGATGGTATAAGGTGAGTGAGTAGTAAGAGGTACCTTGTAGTGTCACGAAGTGTTGCCTCGGTCTGTGAGTGCTTTAAGGGTACATGGATGATTGGTGGTATAAGGCATATAAGTGCTGTGAGGGTTTTAGAGTGTGTCAAAGACTCATGGAGACGGGGAGCAGGCTTACCTTTGGGAGAGTTCACCGGATCGATGGGAGACAGATAAGCGATACTTGATGATGTGCGTGGGGACTTGCAGCCCTCTTTATGTCTGAGCACAACCAAATTTGTTGTTATCACTTTGTGGCACTTTGGGCATAGGCGGCGGGGTGTGCGAAGGCTCACCCAGGATATTTGGATGCTTTCGACACACTGGGGAGCTTCTCGTGGTGGCAATGGGTCGGGGTGCTGTTGATAGCCACGAGGTTAGGGGATGAGATGATTCTCTCGAGGGTGGCAGTTAGTCATCACGAGCCTCTCGCCGGGAGCGAGATCACGGGGGAGACATGGGTCACTTTTCCTCAAGGCATGTAGATACTCGTGCATGAGTAGAGATGCTAGGTATAGTGAAGGCCATCATTATGTGTCTAGAGCTCCAGACATTGTGTCGACACATTATCGAGAGGGTGGATGGCATATTCAGTGCGGATGAGGTGGCGGAGGTAGAAGCAGAGGAATTCCTTACCTTTACCGAGAGTGAGGACTCTTTTTCTTGTGAGTCATAGGATCAGTTAGGGATGTACGGGAGTGAAACGTTCTTCACAGTGATGATGATGATGAACGGAGGCGCATTCAAATTATCCATAGTGACGATCACGAATTCTGCAGAATACTGCAGGTGAAGGTCACTTGTGACAATTCGACTAAACTGATGATGGAGCACAGAAATGAAGAAGCGAGGTATTCATATAGAACCAAATATTCCTTTGGAGAGAGCACAGTGAACACCACAATCTGTTGAGTAAGGGATATCGACTAACATTAGGGTGATACATTGGGGTGGGACACTCGGATGCTAACATCGAGTGCGGTGATGGTAGTTGTGAATCCTTATCCTTTGGAGTGTTGAGGTTGATGGGATTGTTACGGGGCGCTAGTCGATAAGCGGGAGCATCGCATTCCAGATATTAGAAGTGGGAGGGATGTTGGATATGGTGGAGCATCCATATGTGGAGTCGACACGGGGATGAGGCATAGGTAAACGTGCATGCGGTCGGTAGAGCTACAATGTTTTAGTGGGTAGCACACTCTCTAGGAGCACATTGATGGAGCTTGTGAGTATATCTTTGCCTTTGGCCCGGCTGCAGAGAGGCTTTCTGCACTTCTTTCCTTTGGTAGACAAAGCGAGCAATGAGGTGATTGTAAATTTGACGACAACAATCAAAACATGTTCCATGTCCAGTTTTGTGGCTACATTAGATCCTTCTTCTAAGATGGTGGTGGGGAGATAATGATTTGGCCTCTTGATGGTTCATGTTTTTGCTGTGAAACACGAGTGGAGAAGGGCCCTTAGACACATAGTAGATGTTACAGGACTCCGAGTTGGTAAGAGGAGCGGTTTCGACACTTGGAGACTCGCCCAATTTAGGGAGGAGAAGAATCAACATTGGACTTGGTAGAGTTGGTTGAAGTGAGTTGGTACATAATTGATGGGGCAGCTTACACGTCATAGAATGTAAGCACATTAAGGAGATGTGGTCTTCACCTCTTGGTGACATCAATGTAGCTAGAAGTGATACGCATCCTGGTAGTGGGACTTGGCGATGATTGGCCATGGTAGCATTGGGATCTAGGAGGATTGTTGTTCATTAAGTCTACAGGTGAGAGATGAGTTTGGGATCCGGCATTGAGGGTGTTGTCTGACGATTTGACACAGTTGCATAGTAGCACCTAGAGGTTTTATGGGATGGGAACATTGGTCTTAGTTGCGCAGAACCCATGATCGCGCCTTAGCTGAGTTTCTTGAGGAACCAATCCAATTTTTGCCAGAACCCCGAGGGATACCACTTGGGGAGACGAAGATTTTTCGGCCATCCATCACTTGAGTTGCTTGGAAAAACCAACATTTTCGCAGAGGGGGACGTAATGACCTAATTGGCAGTAATTAGGAATATTTTATTTATTTAGTTGTAAATCTATAGTTTGTAAATAAATAAAAAGTAAGCGAAGAGATCTAACTCACTTAAGTAGAAATAAAGACATCCACCTATTAACTGACGTTGACTTAAGTGGGAGTCAAGGGAGCTAACACCACGTAGGGGGGTGGCCTATCTACACTCTGAAGAAACATCTGCGTGAATACACAGAGATGAGGATGTGGAGAAGAGGAAGTACGTTGAGTTTTGGAAAGTAATGTTATAAAAGATGAAGGAACTCTCATTTCATTCATTCTTGAGTTGATGATTTTGGAGTAATACTTTTGTCTTCTGAGCATCGCTCATTAACTGTCGCAGCGCTATTCAGTGCTGTAAAGGTGTCTACTGATAAATCTCACCCTTAGCGTCAGAGGGGACTTAGTACCATAACAAAACAGTTTTGACATTTGTGATCGTTTCATTGTTTGGGTTTGTTGCGGAGCTAAAGCTTATGTTGATGTGGAGAGGATAGTCCATTGTGGAGAAGCTTTGGATTGAGATTGGAAGTTTCTCAGGATTTAGAAATGGAGGTGATATCTTTTTCTGTGAAAGAGTTTTGGTGATTTATAGCGATGTTTCAGCTATTTCTATCATGCTTGACATTGTGGAAACCAGCGTAATTCATTCAAGGAAAGCGATTTCGAGTGATTACGGGGTTGCCATTCTTGTAATGGTTTATTAGATCTTGTCAAGTTATACGAGAGAGAGGAGGTTTACCTATTTTAGCTTCAAACCGAGGGATCACTTTAATCTTGAGTCGATTCTATAACGATGCATGACTACACATTATTCCCGGCATTCGTGACGGAACATCTGACAGCCATTCTGTCTTTTACGAGTGTGTTTTCTCACTTTCATGGTCCTCTTATGCTATATTACATTCTTGAATTAATAAATGGCTCAACATTTTTCTGTTTTCACAGTTAAGTTGTAGTAGTTTCTACGTGGTTATAGGGTTATTATTCTCTTTATATTATATCTCACTGCATTATTATTTTGGTAATACTTTGATACCACTTGGTGTGTTTATCTTTTCATAAGTGCAGAAAAGGCGTTAATATCCAGGATCTAGTCCTCTTTTGAGAGAGTGGCTCTGGTAAGTCCCTCCCATTCTATCTACTGATTTGAGTTTGTATCATGTTTGAATATCCCGAAGCAGGATATTACATCCACCAAAGCAGAGTTTTCAAAAAACTAAGTAAATTTTGCATCTATATTTGATACCGTGTTTTGAATACAAAGTAAGTTTTCTAGTAAAGTCGACTGGCAGTCAATGTGTCTACAACCAACGTTATAAGTCATCTTGATATAGTCTTAGGAGAAATATAGTATTAGAAATCTATAAAACCACTTCCTTTGGTAGGATGACAAAAGGTTCAGAAATCGGCAAATGTTGGTGTTCCACTTTTACTTGCACGCTCTAAAACTTTTTAGCTAGATAATCGGTGTGGCGTGTTTTATTACAGCATAAAACTTTATTCTTCTTAATCAAATGGTTTTGATAACGGATATCATGAAATGTTTTCTCATACTAATCTAAAATTTCCTATTTCATTGATGTCACATTTGGAATATATAATATTTTATTGTAATAAATCGCCCTTTTTGATTTTGGGTATATCCCTTTGTTTAGGTTCTACAATTTTCTTGTATTCACATGGTTGAATCTAGCATCATCATTTCTTGTATCAATTCTTCTATGTCAAATTTCACACCCATTCGAATTTTCAAAATTTGATGAGAATTCCAACTAAAATAATCTGCAATCTATTTCTTCCCTTTAATTTTTGATTTCCATATTGAACTCACTAAGAAAGATAACCATCTATCTTTTCAGCATTTGCTCCAGTTGAGTAAAGAAATATTGAAACTTATGTACAGTCTTTCATTGAAGTATAGTTCTTTCCCAACAAATAATGTCTTCACATCTTCAATACATGTATCAAAACAACTAATTCTATGTCATATCTTTGTATAATTATGTTCATATTTGCTTTAATTTTTTTGACTCCTTATGATATATTTGAGTTTTATTGTAGTAATAGTCCTCCTAATTCTTCTACACAAGCATATATACATATAAAAATTCTTTCTTTGGATTATCAATATTAGGTATGTAGGGGTAGTTGTTGGGTGGTAAGTTTTAACTACTGAAACAATTTTCACACTTTATTTCCATTCAAACTTTACTCCCTTTCTCTTGTAAAAGAAGTAATAGGATAGGCCAAGGGTAGAAATGTTTCCATAAACCTCGGTAGTATCCAGCAATACCCATGAAGGATCTTAAAACAGGACATCAATAACTACATGAGTCATCACATTATGTCTTGTATTTTCTGCAATTCATATAATCAATAAGTACTTAAATTACATGAACCAAATACTAAATTTTGTCCTTGTAAAATTCACTTGTGATTATATCAAAACTTATGTTCTTAGTGTTCATAGAGAAGGTATGAAGGCGTTCTTTTTTCTTTTTTAGGAATATACCAAAGTATCATCAATGAACACTACTTAAAAGCAACTAGATACTTATGCGTTTACACTATTGCCACAACCTAGTTTTATGTTTTCAGTTCAGTGTTACAGACATTAGGGAGTGAGACCCCAATGGATAATTATTGTGTGGATGTAGTAATTATTTATTTATGAAAAATAAATAAAATGTTTTGTGTGCTATGACCAAATAAGATTTTTTGAGATCCTTGCCTAATCCATGAGGTTATGGAGAAAGAGGTTAAGAATTTCCCCAAAATCTTTAAAAGCATGAAAAATTTATTTCTAATTTAGATTTTGAGGGAAAATCTAAATTCCCCAAACGATGATAGAATGTAGTTGAGAAGGGTAAAAAGTATGGAAAAGCCAAAAGCAGCTTTAAAAAGTCTCTAATTACAAAAGGAAGCCTAGGCAAACATGAATAAAAGTAAAATTACGGATGTAGAATTGGAAAGGGCTTTGGGGAGAGCATAGCTTAATCAAGTTTCTCCATGCTGGATTAGAGTTGGTCTATTATAGGAGATCTCACTAGAGGTGAATTATAGAGATAGACAAATTCAAAGGTTAGGTGGAATGGTCATAGAGAATAAATAGTATGCATGGAATAATCTAAATTTTTAACATTAATGTTGATTAAAATTTGTATGTTGATGTTACAAGTACGTATGTTTCATAATGTGGATTTGTTCCATAAATTTAACATAATATTTTAGAAGAAATAATCTTGAAAATATTGTGTTGTATAGGAATATATATTAGAAGTATCTATCGAGAATCTCTAAACTATTAGGAGTTTAAATCGAAGATACATAGTATATTATCATGTATAATTTAAAACTTAAATATTATGTCTCATAATAATTTATATATATACATATGCGAAAATAAATAGTTAAAAATGCGGGATTCTAGTTGAGGGAACAAGTATTTGAGAAATCTCGAGTGTAAAAACAAAATATACATAAAATTTTGAGGTGGAGCAGAGTTGAAGAAAATTATGTGTTAAGAAAAATCTATACGGTCTATCTTCCAAAAAAACAGTTTGATAAGTAAATAAAGTTCTAATAAAAGAAATTATACCAACTAATAATAGTTATAACCATAATAATAAAATAGAAAGAAGTTATGATTATGCACTTGAGGATCATTTTTCTACAAAATAGTTAAAATATCACTACCACTTTTTTAATTGACATATATAGGTAGAAGCATGTATAAAACTCTGTGAGTACCACTAAATAAAAATTTCTATCTTTCCCAGGTAGTGAAGCCAAATTAACAATAAATTAAAACATTTGTATAGGCAATAACATATGAAGTGATGATGGAGTGTATATATATACATATGTCTATAAATAAAATAATACGTTTTAAAATAATTACTTCAACAATAATTGCTATCTGTATATACATAAATTAATATGTTTATTCTATGAATATAGAGAAAAAGATAAATTCATTAAATATGTATAAGGGGAAATGTAAATTCTTAGTTAGTTCTTAAGCGGGTAGAAATGAGCAAATATAAAAAGGGGTTTGTTAACACAAAAGATAGAGTTTAATTGAAGTAACTTTATACATATAGTGAAAGCATCATAGAAGCATGTCTCTGAAAAGAGTAGGGTAAAACCCTAACAAAAATCCCAAAAACATTATGAAAATTTACCATTGTGATGTGATAATGAGGGAGCGAAGGTGAAATCAACGTTATAAAAACACGAGTGGTTGGTAAAAAGCAGATGTTGAATCATTTACATACAAGAAAGAGACTCTAAATATAGAGCTTGTCGCGTGCCAACAAAAACAATAACATTACAATATGCTGAAATAAAATTTCAATTCCAAGGAATTAAAAATGGGAAATACGAGGAGATAGAATTATAATCACAAAGGATTTAATAACATTTTACACAATAGAAAATACTCACTTGTAGCAGGATGAAGAAATACATTCAAGAGTAAGAAATCGTTTCATCCCCATGATTATTTAACAAGTTAAGAGTGCTTTGGTGAGAAAACTAATTTCACTCCTCAAGTCGGTGGCTATATGTGGGTGAACAATAGAATGAATTAAAAATGAGCCAATACTTATAATGATAAAGCGAATCACAAAAACAAATTCTCTAGAAAAATCACAGGCGGAGAAATCAATAGATAATCTAGAAACTTTCAATTAGGTACTAATGGACAAAAATGGTATTATCGAAAAACTATTGCAAATTATAAATAAAATCAAAGCGGTCATGAAAATCACAAATCGCACATTCACGATGATACCAAGGATTTCCAACATTCATTGTGAGCAATGCTGTTAAATTTTGCATTGAATTTGAGTTATATATTTAACAAAATGAAGTGCAAACACTACAAAAGAAGATCGAGCATATATACAGAAAATTATTAAATGATGAATGAATCCTACAACAACCGATTAGTGTGATTGTTTAATATTAATACATCTTGGAAGATTAAGAAATTAAATTGCAACTTTATACAAGGTTGAAGGTGATTTAAGAGTAGCATTCCAGTTGAGCAGAAATTCCCCTTCTTGGTATGAGAGAGTAAAACTGAGAAAGGGCTTGAGGGAGAAAGGCATTAGAAATGAAACCGTGATAAAAGCAGCACTTACCATTTTGAGTTTTAGGAAGGGAATCATGAAAAGACAAAGAATGATCGTAGTTGTGCAAAGAAGGCACTAAAACTACTATCAACCTTGTGATTTTAAGCTAAGAAAGCCAGATTTCAAGAATTATTAAGTTGACGGGAATGTAGTTGTGATTATCAATATATGTATATGATATTACTTATAAATTGGTATGAATTGTGAGACAAAGATAAAGTGGAATGAAGAGTTATGGAGCGTTCAACCTTATGATGAAGTGAAGAAAATCAAGTCTTGAAAGATATTATGCTATTAATGGATATACCAATTAGGTGGGAAGACTAATTGCATTTTAGGTGAAATTACCAATAATAACATCTATTATACTTTTATGAATGTGGGTCTGTTTGAGACACTCTATGGAAGAGAAAATGGCATACTTTTAAGGCTGAGTTAACTTGAAAACAAGTAAATCTGATATGAGGATGCTTTAGAAATGGAAAGAAGGCGTAAAATAGATTCAAAAACAATAAAACAACTTAGGATAGACAAAAAAGATATGGGCAAAAGAGAGTTGGGTCGCTAAGGTCTATTGGTGTATTAAAACCAAAAGAACACTTTGCATCTTTGGTAATTTTGTGTAAAATTGGCTCCTTGATCTTGTGGACTCTTTGAAGTCCTGAAAGGATGGGACTAGTGGCTTATAAGCGACGCCCACATACATATTAAATTTCATGATGTGTTTCATGTCTCTTTATTGAAAAAAAAAATATAACATGATGCTTCTCCCAGTATTAGTTGGAATGTGATTTAGGGGGCGAGGAATTCAGATAAGCTGATCTTTTTGGAAGGCGGAAAGTTGAACTCGAAATTAAAAGCATTGGCGAGTAAAGAATGCAATGAAGCAATTTACTGTAGAAGCTAAGTAAGAGAAGTTGAGATGATGGAAAAAATATCATTTTATTTTCAAACTAAATAAGTTATTAGTTATTATGCAAGAGACGGTGTTTGTTTCGGAAGGGGAATACTGGCACCCCTAGTTTTATGTTTTCAAGTTTGACATTGAACTTTAAGTCAAAAGATGAGGCCAAATAGTCATTATTGTGTGGATGTAGCCTAATTGTTTATTTTATGAAAAATAAATAAAATGTTTTGTGTGCACTATGACCAAATCGATTTTTGAGATCACTTTCCTAATCCATGGGGATTATGGAAAGAGTTAAGAATTTCCCCAAAATCTTTCAAAAAACCTTGAAAGAATTTATTTCTAATTTAGATTACGAGGAAAAATCTAAAGGTCACAATGATAGAAAGTAATTGGGAAAAGAGGTAAAAAGCTAGGAAAAGTCAAAAAGCTAAAGTACCTAATTAAGGAAACCTAGAGAAAGGAAATAGAATAAAAACGACACAAAGGCTGAATGAGATATTTGAGCAGGCTGGGAAGAGCATAACTTAAGTAAACTGTCACATAATAGGTTGAGGTTGTTTGACTGAGAGGAGGATCTACGGACGAAAGTTGATCAGAATGGTAATTCTAAAGTTAGATGGTGGTCATAGAAATAAGTGGAATGCAGATAATCTAAATTTTTCTATTATAATTTTGATTAAGTTACCTTATATTGATATTACAAGTACTTTATATGGATTTACATATTACATTTAATAGAATCTTTTAGAAGAAATAGTCTTCAAATCTTGTAGTGTATTAGAAATAGATATTGGGAGTATCTATCGGGAATATCTAAACTCTGGGAGTTGAAATCTTAAGATACATAATACTCCCCATTATTATTATATATTAAAACTTAAATATTCTATTATAATAATTGATATATATACATGTACGAGAAATAAATAATTTAAAAATGGGAAGTTCTGGTTGAGTAGCAAGTATTTGAAAAATCTGAGTGTAAAAAAAAAAAAAAAATACATCAAATTCAAGTGGAACAAAGTTGAGGAAGATTATGTATTAAGGAAAGAATCTATAAGTTCCTATTAACCAAAAAACAAGTACAAGAATTAAATAAAAGTTAATAAATAAATTATACGAAACTTTGAGATTAGTTATAACCATGATAATAGAAATAGAAAAGTTATGGTTATGCATGAGTATCATTTTCTACAAAATGGATTAAAATATCTACCCTTTTTAATTGACATATATGGTAAACATGTATAAAACTCTTGTATGATGCCACTAAACTTAATTTCTATCTTGGAATTAAAGTAGAAATGAGTTAACAACAATTAAAACATATTTATAAACCAATAACATATAAGTGATGAGTAAATGTATGTATATATATATAGCAAATAATAATTTTAAAATAATTATAAATGATCATGCTATCTATCATATATACATAAATTAATATTAACGATATCTGAGGAAAGGATAAATCATAAATATGTATAGAAATGTAAATTCTAGGTTAATAGTCCTTAGTAGATAAATAGACATATTAAAAAAGGCTTACAACAACTTAGAATGAGTTTAATTCAGAAATACAACTTTATACATATAGTGAAAACATCACTTAGGAGTATACTCTACGAAAAAGAGTAGGGTAAAACCCTAACAAAAATCCAAAACATTAGGAAATTTCTGCCATGTTGATGTAGTAATGGGGGAACAGGAATTGAAATCGGCACGTAGCCTCAAAACATAGTGGTTGAAGTTAAAAATCCAAACCATGAATCTGGTTCTGTGAAGAAGAATAGAGAGACTCTAAAAATGGAGCATCACGCGTACCCTTCAAGCAGTGGCATGTGAAAATATAACCTAAAATAAAATTTCAATTCAATGAATTAAGAGGTAGAAATACATAGAGATAAATTATAATCACAAAAGGATTTAATAACATTTTACCTATTGTGAAAATACTCAAGTAGGAATGGGATGGGAGGGGAAGAATACATTTCACGGAAATAAGAAATCATTTCATCCTAGTGATTGACCAAACAAGTTCTAGAGAAGTGCTTACGGATGAGGAAAGAAAAACCAATTTCTCCTCAAGTGGGTAAATTAGTGTAATAGATCCAACTTATTAGGATGAATTAAAAGCGAGCTAACACTTATAATGATAAAGAAAATCCCTCTAAAAACAAATTATCTAAATCTGAAGTAATCAATAGATGATTAGAAGATTCAGTCAATTATAATGGATGAAATGGTATGTCATTAACTCTAATTATAAATAAAATCAATGAGGTCATAAAAATCACAAATGGTATTAGAATGATAAATTTGAAAAATTAAAATATGTTAAAGAAAATACTATAAATTTTTTGCATTAAAATTGATTATATAACAACAAAAATGAAGTCGAAAAACTAAAAGGAAACTAGAGCATATATAAAACAATTAAATGAGTAATGCATTTCAACAACCATTTGGTACAATTTTTTAATATCACGTAAGAGGTTAAGAAAGTAACTTACCTTTACTTTTAAGGTTGAGAAGGCGATTTAGATAGCATTTAGCCATTGAAAACTAGAAACATTCCTTCTTGGTATGAGAAAGTAAAAGATCGAGAAAGAGCTTGAGAAGGTAGCCTTGAGGAAATGAAACCAATGTAAAAACTTCAACACTTATAGCAACAATATGTAAACCCTAAGAAAATCCCATTGTCAGGTTACTATCAATCCATCCATTCCTCCACCAGATTGGTGGTTTTATCAAGGATAGGACACTGCGTTAATAACATTTAAGTGAAATGGATGTTTGTAGAGATATGTGTGTAGTAGAAATTATCAAACGAGTATATAAAACTATAAAATATATTAAATCTCATGGCTTGAGATTCTACTAAGTTAAAGCTCTAAATGCCACATCTTAGTTTTTATAAATCCGAGAGGATTAGATTTAATATGTGTGAATTGACATATCTACCATATTTAGATTAAAATGAAAATGTCACACTACCAATACGAGGAAAATCTTTATGATAAGTTTATATTTATAGCAAAGAATCCATATTATGGTGGTGCCATAATTACACGCAGGAAATGCCATGAGAGATAAATTCAATCACTTTGATATGTGTATATAGTATTATAATAGATAGTAGGTCATACAACTTAGGATTTAATTAAATCGAAGATCGATGGTATAAAGTTTTTATGTATAATATATTGTGGGATAAATTCATATTGATAGGTAGAATAATGGTAATAAGGTCATCACCATTATGTAATAAATATGATTATACTTAAAATTTATTGGTACATGAAAACGTTGATTTATGTGTAAAGTAGGATCATTAATGATTAATGTATATTAAAGAAAACTACTTAAGGAAAAAGAGTGAATAAATTGTGAATGATAAATGGATATTGACATATGGAAAAACAAATGTATATAGAGATATATAAATTAGTTAGGAAACAAAGAGATAGATTAAATTAAATTGATATTTTTTTAAGTGAAAATAAAAATTATGTATAATTTCGATATTAGTAAGCTTAGACTGAAGTTAGAAATACCAATTAGAATTGAATAAAAAATAAATAAATTTGAAGGAAATTATATACAATATTATTGACAAATGAGTAACATACGTGCATTGGTATGTCCAGCGAGACTACAAATTCATCATCATATCTAGTCCGAAATGTTGTTTTATTGATGTATCATCCTTGATTCTAATTTTATGATATCTTATTCTTAGATCAATCTTCAGGAATAGTGACTCCTCTCACTCGATCAAATAAGTCATACCCATATTCTGGAGGATATCTTTCCTTTATGGTCAATTTATTGATTGTTTATAATCTGTGCACATCCACAGTGTGCCATATTTGCTTTTAACAAACGATCTAGGTGCTCCCCAGAAGACACGCTTGAGTGAAAAAGTGTGTCCTATATCTAATAACTCTTGTAATTCAAGTTTGCTCTAACAATTGGGAAATTACTCATTTTGTAGAAAGCTCTGTCGAAATATTTAACTCCTGAAGTACCAATTCAATTAAATCAATTTCTCTTTTAGAGTAAAATAGCGGGATTTTATCTAGAAATACATCTTTAGAACTCACGATTATATTGATTTTTAAATTCTTTTTTAGTTCTTTGTCCCAATTCCTCCGCCTTTAACATAGACTCCGTATCACTTTCTTTCTTTCATTTTTAACTATAATGCGAAATTTCCACGATGATATGGGTCTTAGTTTTCCTTTCACTATCCACGGTCTTCCCTCACCACATACAATGAATTATTTTATCTAAACGATTAACTATTACTTTACCCACTTCCTTGGTCCCATTCCCACCAACACATCATATGATCCTGAGCAGGAAAGTGTTTAGATTCATTTTAGTTTCATACCCATTTTAATTCTGATGGTGCAGAAGTTTATGGGTAACTTTCTTTTGTTCGATTACCTAACTAAAACTAAAGTTGGATGAAAATTTTTAAAGATGTTATGTTCTGGTTTTCCCTTATCCCCAAGGACTTATATATCTTAAATTTTCTCCTGGATATATCAAAACACAAACAAGTTTTTTATTAATCATACCTTAGATTTCTATCATGGTTGATTGGTGTTCACCCTAAGCGATTTTCAAGTTCAACATTGATCTTGATGTTTCTCGTAATGTCATTCCGATGATACAGCTCTCATAACACTTGAATGTTGAACTTTTCTATGAGACAATGTACAGAGGTGAGGTTCTCACACTCCTAACATTTTAATGGTTCTTTCATTTTACAACACCTTCCTTTTTGTTGTTTTCGTCCATCATTGTTCGATTTAGCAATGATTGAGCTACGTTGGTTTAGCTAGTTTTTTAATTTTATTTTTTTCCAAAGTACAGTTGTATGTTAGTTCTTTGATATTAGAGTCCACTTTTCCCTTTTCTTTATTTTTCCATTTTCGTAGTCATTTTTTCCTTTAGACTAATGATAACTTAAATCCACTTTGCTGAACAACATCCATTATCTTTGGATTCTCAAATTATATCTCTTTAAAGATATACATTAGGAGGATTTAAAAATCATTGTAATTTGAACACCATTCTCTTTTATGCAAGCACATAGTGAATAAAGTTAGTAAATTTGGTGAAAAAATCTGATAGTGAGTTTTCTTAATCTCATCTCTCGTGATTGTTTGGATTTGTCATCACAATATCTCCCACATTCATATATCTAGACTTAAATTTTATTTGGTGCCTAGGTAACCAGTTTTCCCTCCAAAACGCCATTTTGGTTTCATCCCACCAAAGGGTAAGCTTTTACCACTACTTAGTTGGTAAATGTCAATCGCTTCCAATTACTTCCATGTTCATAGAATTGAAAGTATTTAACCATGTTCATAAGCCAAGCTTTTCCATCCTCATCCCCTTTCACCAACATCATAGCGGAGAGGTTTTATTTCGAATTCTCATATGATTCCTTTTTATTTCTAGACTCTATGCTGGATCCTTCACCACCCTCGAGATCCTTACGGGTTGGTTTAAAATTCTTCGCTTGCATGGTTCTTCACTTTCGTGGCTAGACCTTAGCATTAATTCTTTGATCAACCTCTCTTCCTCTTCATGGCTTTCAACAATTGTCCACATTGTTGGTTCTCCACCTCAATGAATTCTCCTTGCATATACAGTGGGGATCTAGAAATTGTGCATTTTGATGTGTTGGATTTCCACCTCACCCCAGAATCACGTACAATCCTCCTCCATCACTTATAATAACAATTGTACTTTTAAAATTAATCATTGTATACAAAAATAAATTAATGCATCAAATTCTAAATTGTAAATAATTCTGACTTATTTAATTACTGAAATTTATTATATTTTCTTTTGTGTGAGGACACATGGGCCAATGTTTCCAACATGGGATCTAATGCCATTTGTAATAAATCTACTTACCAAAATGTTTCTTTTCTATTTACACCATTTATGCTACTTTATGCGTCATTGAATTTATTTAATTTAGACATATTACGATCTTTCAACACATATTAACTTTATGTTGTTAACATTTACTATAACGACATAAATTATTTGTGAACAAAAATAAAACTCTATTACTAATTATAAAATTGGACCAGCCATGATTCACAGTCTCTTTTAGTTTTTAATGTCTTTTTGTGTCATTCCTTCAATGAACACAGCTTCTATTACAACCAGGTGCACACTAACTAATCATGTATTCATAAGATTATATCCATTTTCTAGAAATTTTAATCACATAACAAACTTAAAATAATCCACGTTAAATTTTAGGTAGAATATATAATTATATTCTAACATTCTAATTATTATTAAATGTTCCCCTTTTTAATGATTTTCAATGCTCTCCTTAAATACCCTTACACAGTAAAATCTCTTTTAACCTTGTTAATCTAGCACGAAAGTTGTAGTCGAAAGACTGTATATCCATACATACTAGACTAGCACTTATCATTACTAATTTTATAAAACTTACTACTCTAGTGATATATGAATATAGTGAATAATGAATATCCAACGACATTCCACTTTACTACTATTACATAATACTTAGAGCCCTATTTGAATTAAACTTTGATTGCGAACCTTATCATTAATTCAAATACTATACCAAAATATCTAAGTGTCCATGTATTATTGTGGTTTATTTTGTTTATTATGTTGGAGTGTTAGGTTTATATCATCAGCTTCCTATCTTGTAATTTTTTGGAAACTCTTTAATGCTCTTCATTGTTGAGGAGGCTATATCACATTTTAATGCTTTTTTACATCGTCCATTAACTCCTCACATGCGTGTGGTTGATATTTCTGATTTTTTGCACGGATGGATACCAAATTAAGCGTAGGGATGAGGCCATGCTCTCACTGGTTTTCTTCCTTGGAGATTTTCTTGATGGCTTGTCGTTTTCCACTTTTCACTTGCATTTTCAATGTCGGGTAAGGCTTAAACAAAATTTTCTGCGGGGCAAATTATCCATTCATGCATTTTATTCATTTACTTACTCATAAATTCTCTGCATTAGTTAAATAAATTTCTTGTTTCATTTATTACGCCTGAAGTATTTTTTAGGTTTATTAATTTTGGCTTTTTCATACAAACTAATTATGTTTTATTTCTACCAATTGAGATTATTTTACTAAACATATTTTAATCTTCCTCATGCCCTCTATTCATCCCTTGAGATGAGCATTATAATTACTTAATTGTGTAAATCATTTTCCTGCCATTTCTGAAGGCAAAGTATGTCTTTTGGCCAATTATGTCAATGGAAATAGCTAAATTTATTGAGCGTATTCCTCCTCAATTCATTTTTTATCATTTTCCCTTTCTTCCACCATGAACAATTTATTGGTTTATGATTATTTCTATGAAGAGCGCCTCTTTGGGTTTACTGTTTGACTAAATTAAGTCCGAAGAATTTACGTTTAATTCTTGTTGATGAATTTAATCTTTTGCTTACCGAATAGAGTTTCTTCAATTAAATCTAGATTTTTCGTAGGGTTTATTATATTGATTTTCCACTAATTATTTCCTTGGGAATTTGAAAATTCGTTTTACAATTCCAAATAAAGGGAATGGCTTTGCAACGCCTTCTATATAAACGCTAAAACCAATATGAATTTCCTCTTCATATCAAATTTATATTTCAATCCTCAAATTCTTGGCCAATTAAAGCATGTATTTAACTTATACTGAAATGGTTTTGATTATCTTTGGGTATGAAATTGTGTTTTTTCTTGAATTATATGCTCTATATATTTCATTCATATTCATTTTCTTTCTATGAATAATTAATATTGATTTAGGCTTTACGTTGGGTAATATACTTGATCTTGATTTAAGATCATTACCCTCAGAACATATACATCGTTTTATCAATTGACTTTCTCTTTATTACAATACTTTAACACAGATGCGATTCAATTCTTTATATAAATCATAATTATATTTTCCAATAATGAAATATATGTGGTCCCTAATTTAGTAGCCTCCTCTTCTTTAGATTACTTCTTTTAATACGCTTCATTAATAGATGATTTAGCTGAGGCTTTCTTATCCTCTTTATAGGATAACGGATATCTCATTGCTATCTCTTATTTGTTTGATAATTGTTTCTGTTTTAATAATGTCACTCAGTGTATTTCTTTGCGTCACTTGTAACTCATTTGTTTTCTTGTTGCAAGCGGTGCTTATTTACCATCATTAATAAGGCTAATAACTAATTTCTTTCACCCTCATCGCAATTATTTATATTGTTTAATTATTTACTTTATTATTATACTTTACTAATCATACATATATAATATCTTTGTATCGTTACACTTCCTCATGCTTTGGTCGTCTAAATTGTGTTATTCTGCTAACTGAACAGTACTATTTTCTTCTATTATGATTGGTCGTATCATCCTTAGAATTCAATCCCATAGTTAAGGATATTATCCCATATGTCTAATTTATGTAATTATTTATACGAACAATGGAATTTAGTCAAATTCTGACAGTTGTAATGATATGTTCTATCATTGTTAATACAATTTATGCCCAATTTTACTAATGATGAGAAACATTCATGTTTATATTAGTTAGTATATGTATTGGTCTACTTATTTGTAATATTTCTCTTATACTATCCTCTAGTGCTTTAATATATAATTGATATTTTAATTTCTGTGCAAAGCGTAATAATATGAATAGCTTCATATACAACCTTCTATTAAATATTACAATACATGTATTTAGATTTAATTTGCACAATCATGATTTCTTTAAGATTGAAAATTATATCTTGTTGCATTTGAATTTATTCATTATTATTTACAGAATAAGTGTAATTATGGCTCTTACCTGCCTTTCGCAACTTTACTAGTGTATGTTAACATTTAATAATTGGATCTTTCAACAGAGTGGATTTAGTATGTCACCAGGTTCTTATTTTTTATTATTTTAATAATTAATTTATCTGTATAACTATACAAAACTAAAAATATAATTATTATAGTATCTTATGTTAGTATGGACTATATATAAAATTACTTATACATTTATTATACTATTTGTCATCTGAGATAAGATAATATCCATATCTTTCTACATAAAACATCATTATCTAACTCTGTCAAAAAAATATAACACTTTAATTGCTGAACTATTTATACAACCTTAAAGCGCTTTCTCCATATACAACGAGTTAGTCATATAAATAAACAAACTTTCTTGAGAATGAACATTTAAGCTTTTCCTCATCATGTTTCATAACAATACAAATTAATAAAGGCGTTGTTTTCCTTTACCTAGACTTACTTTGTTTTTTTCTAGCTCTTAAAACTAAATTTTTCCTCTTTCTAGTTTATTTCACCTCTTCTCATTAGCTTTTCCACATTCACAGGTTTTTTACACCAACAATCTAATGTTTTTTAAATTCTTTATTTTCTCCAAGGATTTTTGGGAGAATTTGAAAATCTTTGGTTTGTTGTTTCTATGAACATGAATCATATCTCTAATATAATCATCTTTTATAATCAATTAAATTTCACATTATTATTAAAAAGTAGTATATCTTTTATACAGTTGTTGAATTCTTATTTATGGTTCAAATCTCTATTAAAATTAAAATGATCTTCTGATATAAGCACCGTTGACTCATAACTATAAGAAAGCGATCATTTTTTCTCTTGAAGATGATATATCATATAAAATGGTGCTGCCTAAAAGAGAAGCATACATCTTTTTATGTATTTAAATTTTCCGTTACTATATATATTAAATTTATTACTAATACAAAATAAAAAATTTTAGCTTGCTTAAACAAAGGAAATAACGAAACATGTCTATTCATTTTAATATTAATTATTATATTTATTTATTTTTATGAAAACGATTTCAAGCAGTATTCAAGATAAAGATAATTACATCTCTCACATGAATATATAAATATACGTTTTAACAGCAAAGAATTATCTAGCTAATTTAGCTTATAGATAAATTATGTATTCATTATTATCTATTAAAATAACAAATAAACATTGTCCTTTTTTTTTAGTATCTTTCTAATTGAATAATATATATACATATATATATATATATATATCTCTAATAAAAAATTATTGAGGTAATAATCATCATTTGTATAAAGGTTAAATTTTTATAATTGCTAAAGCTAAAAATAAAAAATATCTTTATAATATTTTAGTTTTAAAAATATAATATTAATTTTAATATGTATATATATATATATATATATATATATATATATCATATATAACTTTTACAATAATTCAATTAACTATTTAAAAATGGTACTAATATTTAAAAGTATAAAGAATATCATTCAATAAGTTAACTTACAAAAATTATTTTTAAAAGTAAATACTAGTTTATTAGCTATTAAGTTTCTAGAACATTTAAAATTAAAATCTTTGATATTCAAATTCAAAAAATATTTTTTTTATTGAATTGGATTTATTTAAACTCACATTTATTTTCATTTAATATTATATAAATATAAAAAAATCATTATAAATTAAATTAAAATAAAAAAAACTTTATATAAATGTTTTTCAAATTTTAAAAATTATAAATTGTCAAATGTAAATTACTTTTTTTAAACTTAGCTATCTATTTCTACTATTTTTTAAATAAATAATACATTATAAAAAAATTCAAATACTATTATTTAATAATTATATATTATAGTATATGATACCAAATAAATTAAATTTGGCTTAAAGAAAAATAGCAAATATATATATTCGTTTATAATTATTAGCGGCGTTATTTGTTTAAAAAAATATACAATTAAATATTAGAGTAAAAAGATTATAAACTCCTGGAAAATATACATCTTAACACACCAACATATTCCCTTATTGTTGCTTTACCTAATATATATATGATTATTTTTATTAATCTATTAAACTATTTAATAAAAATACATAATATCTAAATTATTCTTTACATCTTTATACTATTTTTTTTAAAAAAAGATTACTGCTCATCCATTCTTTTTAAAATAATTTAATCATTATAAAAATTAAAATATATCTGATAATAGAATAAATATTAAAATTATTACAATAAGTATATAAAATCATAAATAGATAAAATTTTATTTTTATTTGATATTATACTATTAATAATATATTATTCATAATTAATAATGATTCAAACTAAATATATTAAATAAATATATTTTTATTTTATTTTTGTTAAATTACTACATTGAGTTTTTTAAATTTCATTGTATACCATACCTTATTATAAAAAAATATTATTAATAACAAAAATTAAAGAAACTATTATATCAATCTTAAATTTAAAACAATGTTAAATTTACAAATGTATTATTTTTAAATAACAAAAATGATATATTACTTTTAAATATTTAGCAATTAAAAATATTACAATAATAAAAAAATATTTATTAATTGTTAAAAATAATTAAATTTCTTTTATTTCAGCATTTTATTATAAACTAATATAAAATATTATGCACTTAATTAAAACTAAACATATCTATATATACTTTAAATTAAATTAATAAAACTTTTTAGTACAAATATATATTATTAACACTAAAATTTGGATATTAAAAATACAATGATTATAAATTAAAATCACAAATGCTGAATTTAATAATACTTGATAATAATTAAATATATATATTTTGTTTTAGTGGTTGCTTATATTTATTATGTTTTAATTTTCTATATATATTATGAAATTAATATTAAATTAAATTATAAAAATATTATAAAAATATTTTAATTTAAAACAATATAAATATTTTTGAAATGTAATTAATTTTTTTAAAATAAATTTTTTATGTATATATATAATATAATGATATTATATGTTTGTAAAAAATAGTATATCATTTCAATTATTTTGAAAATAAAAATAAAAATTCCAATACCTCTTAACATAGTATACTTTAATATAAAAAGTGTATGCCACATTTACACTACATTGATAATTATACTCATAAGCGGATTACATATTTATGGACCTGTTTGACTTTGAGCTTTGTTGGAAGCTTGTATGACAAACATGACACATAATACTAATATTGCATCTTAACAAAACCTGCTCGCAATATGCGTCTTAGCAAAGCTGCTCCATCATGTGACCTTTAGCAATGTGTGCATGGAAGAACAATGATATAGTAAAGACGGTCTCTCTGTTAGGGACCTGGCAAAGACGAGGCATAGCGGCGGGAACTGGAAAGCGGGGTAGTATCCACCACTCAGGGTACCGATCTTAATAATGCGCTTGCATACATCCCGAAATATTGGTCGTCATTGGGGATTAGCAGAAGTAGTTTTTAACGACACCACAACACTGAGCATAGAATCACCAGGAATTCAATGTAGTAGTTGCAATAATACATTTCGTCCCTTCGCTGTAAAATATCGCAAGTAAATTCAGAGAATTGCACTCCCCACTAACTGCGACCTACACTCACTAACCTCTGCGTGCCGCCGTCTCCTCAATTTACTTCTTCGATCACTATATGCATCGCTTCCATCACTCCCCTCTTGATACTCCCTCGATTTACTTCTTCGATCTTCCACTTGTCCTTCTGTCCACTCCTCTCTTCCCACCTCTTTTTATAAATATATATATATATATATACCACCTCTGGCAACAGTACTATTAATGTAGATTCCTATATGTCACAGCAGGCGATAACCATTAGCAGAGTTTTTGAGGTGAAAGTCGTTCATGTTTTCTAGAACCCTGCTATTTTGTTCATATATTATAGTTTGAACAACTGTTTCCACCCCACTCATGATAAATCATATCTTAACCGATATGTTTTATTGAATTAGTCATCAACAAATAAATCATATAACCTATACGTATTTTTATTAGATTAGTCATCCAAAATGATATTTTCAACAATTAATTCATCCATATCAAACAAATAATTATTTTGTTGTGCATTAAAATAAACAAACAAATATTTCAAAATTTTGACTATAGAATTTATAATTCCTTCAATAGCTTGAGATATCTATTTTATAGGACATTAAAATACATAAACAAATATTTCCGAAATTTCTACTATATGTAATTTATAATTATTAACAATGAAAGACTAATATAAAAAAACAAAGCTATTTCCACAATTGACTTGACTTTGTTGGAAAATGTAAAGAATATTGATTTTGCATCAGTTTTCTCATTACAAAACTTCTAGTTTGCAAACATAGAGAAATCTAGAGAAAATGAAAAATTTGAGGAATTCTGTATAGAAGAGAGGACAAATGTTGTATTATAACTGGTTTTCCTGAAAATGCTTGGTTGAAGATATTAGTTGATTCTCTAAACTCTTTTATGATTTTCTTATTCTTTCTAATATATGTTGGTAAATATCTTTTTCAAGAAGCTTGGTAAATATATCTTCTAACTTTAGTCATTAATGCATCATATTTTTACTTTGAGAAAATGCTTGGTTGAAGATATTAGTTGATTTCTCTATATTTTTTTTTATATGGGATGCAAACCTCCTTTCTAATATATCTTGGTAAATGCTCTTTTAGGAAGAGGTTGGTAAATGAATCTTCTAACACAAGTGGTAGTATATAACACACCTAGTACCCTATTGGTCTACAATGCTCACTTTGTGGTGTTTCTTCACTCATTGATCGAGCATAGTCAATTTAGTGGCTAATGTAAAGGGTGTATTTCTCAAAGTCATCCTTCACTACCTATTTGTGAAGAAAATCAAAAAATATCTTACAAGCTAAGAGGTTGGATCCTTGTTGTGTAAATTTCAATTTTTAAGGATAAGGTAGAATCCATTTTGTAATAGCTACATATAATTTGTTTTATTTGGTTTAAAACATATCATCCTTAAGATTTGAGCTATTCTTAGTTGATTAAATTTTGAATTTTTTTCCAATATGTGTTTGTGTAGGAAATACGAAATATTGGATTTGCATCAATTTCTCATTTTAAACTTTAGTTTTCAAACACTAGAGAAATAGTGTAGGAGGAATGTCACTATTTTGGGGCTCCATTTCTAAGAAAATGAAAAAGAATTTGAAGATTTTTCTATCTACATTTTGCATAAGGGTATAATGTGTGACTAGCTAGTGGATGTTTGATAAAATGCTTGGTTGAAGAGATTCATTAGGTTTTCTAAAGTGTTTTATAGGTTCAGTCTCCAAATTAGTAAATCTTGCTCTATTGTTTATGTCATTCTTGTTGGGTATGTCAGTGATGGGTCTATGGAATAAATGGTGATTCCGAGGCTTAAATAGATGATACATTTAAGTTTACGCTCCCATTTCAAAAAATATTTTTAAGTATAAAATATAGATTTTTGAAGATGAACATGAAAAAGAAGAAATAAATAGAGAGCTTGAAAATTTAGCTCAATCATGAAGGTAATATACCTAATTTGGAGTATCGAGGAGGTAAAATTAGAAGAAGAAACACTTAAAACTTTAAGAGAATAATAAAGATCATCTCTTTTGAGGTAGGAGTAGAAGGAAGCATACAGTTGCAACAATGAAATATCGAAGGTTGGAAAATCACTGTGAGGAGACTAAAAGGGTTCTAAAAATTATCGAGTGGGCGATTAGGAAGAAGATCATGAAGAGAGGAACCTGTGAAATCTACGTGATGTGCTTCAAAGCTTAAACCGGAGTCATGGTATAGGTGGTTAGAGCTGATTGATTGGATCAATGAGATAGAACAACTCTCTTGACTTTGAAGAAATGAAGAAGGAGGCGATAGATAACTTAGTTGTCACTAGATTGTAGGGTCATGCATCTCTATGGTGGAATGTAGTACAAGGCTGAGGATAAAATCATAAGAAACCATCAAAAAATGGAACATTGTGGTTCAAAACTTAGAAAAAGTTTTTTCCTGACAGCTGAGTAGTCACCTTATGTAGAAACCTTAAGGTAATTTGTGAGAGGAAAAAGTACTCTTACAGGAGCTAAGTCAAGGTAAGTAAATGAGATCTACAACACCATAGGAGCTAATACAAACAACTCAAGTCATCACACACCAACGAGGTGAATTACTAGAGGAAGCAGGAAGCTTGTTCAAAATAGCAACATGGAGGTAGAGGGGAGGTGTTCATATGCTTAAAGTTTGCAGACTAGGACATAGATATTTTGAGTGGAAATGAAGACCTAGACAAAGAAATGCGATTTGTTGCTCTGTAGTAGAAGGGTAGGAATAGTAGAAAAAGTAGAAACAAAAATTTCTAAAACCAAAGACTTCTTGGTGATCAAAGTGTTGATTCAAGCTAGAGAAGGAATTTTTAGAATCCCAACGACAAAGATTTTGTTTAAGACAATTTGCAAAGTTGGTGGAAAATGTTGTGAGATGATCATCCACACTCTGATATAGATAATAACTTGCTGTCTCTAGTGGTGGAGAAATTGAAGTTGAATACCATTAAGCATCTTATTCCTTTCAAGGTATACTCATTCTAAAGGGTCATAAGATATTGATACATGCTACATAGTGTGAAATATATTTACAATTGGGAAAATACGAGGATAAAATTTTGGCGTTCTTTAGACTGATATTTTGATTAATTTTGTAAAAAATTGTGTCTGAAATGAATCCAAAAAACAGAAATTAATCCAAAGAAGGAGCAAATTAGAAACACTTACGATGGTTGTTGAATGAGACTATTACAAAGTTGGTCATGTGGAGTGACTATTGCGCCCTTAAGAAAAAGATGGGCGGAGAAGGTGTACATATTCATAGTAATAAAAAGATTACTATCAATTAGGAAGTTTCAACACGAGTAATGAGCGATGGATTTTATGGTAAATATAACTGTTAAAATATGTAAAAGTTGATATCGTTAAATTGGGATAAGATAAAGGGATGATTGGAAAACTTATTTTAAAACCAATGAGCAGTATTATCAATGGTTTGTTATTTTCATTTTAGTCTCTATAATTCTCCAAAGTACTTTTATGAGACTTATGAATGAAATTTTAAAGGGATTTATAGGAAATTTTTCATACTATGTCGATATGACATACTAGTGTAGAGTGAGTCAAAAATAAGAATATCTAGTGAATTTCACTAGACATAACAGAAACTCTGTGAGAAAATTTGTTTGTGAATTTAGAAAGTGTTATTTTTCTAAAAAGGAAAGAAGGATTAAAATGGAACCTAAAATCTTCAGAAATTGTTAATTTTCACACTGAAAGTCACCTAAAATTTATTTTCCATGCAATCAATGCACCAATCATTGAGACCATAAAAAAGAACAAACAACCCTTTAAATGGGAAAAAAAAAAAAGGTTTTAAAAACATATTCACATAAAGCCTATTTCTATTTTACTTTAATAGAAAAAAAAAAACATTTTCAACTGAAATTTGATGCAAGTGGAATAGAAATAGGGGTTATTTTGTTTAGGAAAATGCTGTAACTTATTTCTTTCGACTTGAGTCCACATACAAATATTATTTATATGATAAGGAATTTTATGTTGTTATTCATAATCTTAAGAAATAAAACATGTTTGATGTCATACGGGAATTCTTTATATGTATGTGATTTACAATATATAATGCATAACCCAAGTTAGGTCAAAAACATGCTCTATGGTTGGATTATCTACCAAGATTTGACATTTGCTGTTGGATCATGTAAATGACATAAAATAGAAGAGATTGCAGATCGTAACGATAATTTCTTTCTCGAGAGGAAAAATTAAATATTGGGATTTGAATTGTAGAAGGCTTCGAAAAGGAGATGCGATTTTCAAAGAAGGTATATTAAGCTTTGCATAAATCAGAAAATTGTGAACACTAAGTGGCTATAATACATGGTGAGAAAAATGCCTTAATTAAAAATAGTGTTCTCCTCTATATTTCTTCCATGAAATATCCACGGCAGCATAATAGAGTTTGGCAAAGGTCACTTTGGTTATGCTAAAACTTTAGAGAATCGATAATTCTACTACTTTTTCCAAATGTGAGGAGATGTATAAGCTTGTATTTTTTGAGTTGAGTTTTCATTATATTAGGAAGTCAAAAAAATTGATTTATACACTACCTATTCCATTGAGACCTTGGGATTCTATAGATATTGATTTATCTTGGACTTCAAGAGCGAAAAGGACAGTTCTTTTGTAGTGGTGAATGGATTTTAGTATTTGCATTTCATTCCATTTGAATAACAGTATCTCAATACTATTTTTTCAAAGAAATTTTGAAATTGCATTATTTGCCTATCTAAAGAAGATACAAGTTCTAAAGGAACATTATGGAAAAAATTGGGCACAAATGTAATATCCTTGACCTGACACAATGAAAACTCTCTTAAATGAGGTTGGTAGTATAAATATTATTTATTCTTATATTGATATTACATGAAAGAATATTATGGTAGAATAATGAAAATTATTTAATTATTTTATTTATAATAACCTATTATTCTATGGGAATAAATTATGTTTTCCAAGTTAGTATACATTTAGAGTTTTAAAATAACGTTCGTGGATTTGGAAAGAAGTATGGATAAGTAATCTTTCTCACAAGGAAAAAGTGATCTCTATAAAATAACAGATATTTATGGATTGCTTTTATGATTTAGAAAAGATATTGGAATGATTTTACAGTTTGAAAATATGATTATTATACGATTTAGAAAAGGCTGGAATACATTATTTATAAAAGCTATTCCATTTATTAATTCATTATTATATAAAGACTATGAGAAGAAATAAAAGAGAATCGAGAATACATGGAAATGGAGCTTAAGGGAAGAAGGAAAAGTATTAGCATGCATCAAAGACCGATTAACCATATTCTTTGAATATTCTTTTGTTTGCATATGGGCCATGAGGTTATAATGATTGAATTTATTTGCAAGAAAAAGTTCATGGGATAAAGAATTAAGATTAATTCTTCAGTATACCTCTATAGTATTTTGTGCATATAGGAATAAGTGTTTTATTCATTGAATTATTATAATATTTCAAGTTTTGTGAATTGGTTAAAGCTTTTGATGGCTAAATAATTCTGTGAATTGCATGAGTTACTGGAAAATAGGTTCAAAATAAGCCTTTATATCTCCCAAACCGAAATATATATGAAAAAAATGAAAGAGGTTTTTGTAAAAGAGGATGTTATGACCAAAAGCCTCTCTCAAATTTTAAAAATTAGTTTCTCATGTTTTTAAAACCATGTCCTAAATTTATGTAAAAAAACAGGGAATTATTAATTATTTAAATCTGGAAAAAGGAGCTCCAAAGATTCACTTGAATATTCCAAACCGTAAAACCTGTGTAAAAATGGAGAGAGGTTATTTTGAATGAACCCATTACAAACAAAATATTCTTTTGTTTTTCCAAAAATTGTTTCCATTTGGTTGGAAACCGTGTCCAAATTTGATGACAAAAACAGGAAATTATTTAATAGTTAAATCTAGAAAAATGGGCTGCAATGATTCATTTGAATCTTCAAAACCGCTAGACCTGGGAAAAAATGAGAGAGATTATTTTTAATAATTATGTTCCAAACAAAAAACTCCTTTGTTTTTCTGAAATTTTTTTCCATATGTTCGTAATATGCGTCCAAAGTTGATGGATAAGAAAGAAAAAAAAAACAGAGTAAAATAAGAGTGCTTCTATTTGATATTTCAACCGATAAAAATAATTGTCTATGTACATATAGAAATAATAATTATGTTGATAATTTTTTAATAGGAATTAAGTTATTTACTTTAAGAGATTACCAGGTATGTTCTCATGATGCATATGCATTAAAAGTTAAAGAGAACTATTGGACTCTTGAAAATAGTATGTGCTTCGACGCACATGAATAATTATCTAGTATATTTGATCTACTAGAAATTATTATGTGATTTTACATGCATCAGGAGCTTTAGTCATGTAAAAAGATATAAATAACTTATGTTAGGGGTAGCTCACATAAAACCTTTGTGTAAAAGGCAGTTGGTTGTGTTATATGAGAAGGATTTGTTATTCATGTTATTTCTTGAAGAAATATTACAAATCTCTCTAATATGTGAAATGATAAGATTATATTTTGTATTTCATGCATAATCGCTAGTTAGTTAGCTATATTTTGGAAAAATGTAACACCTCCTCATTCCACAAAAAAAAATAAAAAAAAAAATTCTAAGTGTTAGTATCTATATATATATAAATCCATAACACAAATCTTGCCTCTTTTTTACAGTCTTGAATGGGCATTGTTTTATAACTCACAAAGCCCATATCTTCTTAACCGTAAGGTCTCTTCTACTAACCAAATTTTTTTCTAAATTATAGTTTCATTTGCAGTAAGCTTACCTTCTTAACTGATATATACCTCTCTGCATATACCTTATTTTTCCCACTTGAGTCTTCCATTCCTTTGGAACCATATTTCTACTAATATACTTGCACATATATCTATGTTAGTATACCTAGCCATGATTAGTATACCTTCAAATTTTTGTATAATCTCATTTAACTCCTTACTTGGTATAAGATCATTATTGTTCTAGCATTAAGCTTCATAAAGTATGTGTTCCATACTTTTACAATATATAAACCACTTTTACTATATATAATTGTGTGTCCACATGCATATATATATATATATATATATATCCTTATGGTACAAATGATGAACTTCGTAAAGTGGTTCGTGGCACTATGGCCAACCCACGTCATATATAATATCATCAAAAATTGTTTTATTTATGTCGTTCTTATCATGGATATATAATGTTGTTCCCTTACTTATGGTTAGCACCTCGTTTGCTTTTCTCGTTGGCCCAATGATATGGTTGGTGTGATTAATTCTATACATTGTTGCGTACTACACAAATCTGAAAGGGTACACATAAATTTAATTAAATGGAGATTTCCTCTCCTCGAGCCTCACAAGATATTGTTTGTTTAATCTCAAACAAGACTTGTCCGTGCATTGAGATTAATTCTCTTATCTGTGTGCGTACTGCCTTGTGTGATACCCTTTAGGGTTTACGACTTATGGCTTTCGGTCATCGATCCATGAGAGATCACCCAATCACTAACAAGTGTAGCGTCGGATATGGCTAGGGTTTATCATACATGTTTCTGTTAAATCCCTTATAATTTCCTGTTCATTCTTCTCCGAGGTCATTTCCCTTTCCAGAACTCGTTCCTCATGGAGATTTTGATTGTGCAGCATTATCCAACTGACTTCAGATGTTATGTTATATGAAGTCAAGGCATATACATTACCAAGGCGTATGCATTATACAGGTCACTCCATTTGTTCTAGTTCAAATTTTTCTCTTGTTATCTCTGAAATTTCAATTTGCTCCTTCTTTAAATTGTTCTGAGCGTCTTCCTCCTACTTCGCAGACTGAAATCGGGATTCGTTCTGGTCAATATTGCATAGTAGATTTTGTTTAATCCCAACTGCCATATCCTCGTAATTTTAATTTTCATCCTCTCAGATATTTATAGTACTTTTGGGGAAGATTATCGGTTTATACGATTCGTTTTCATAACTCCACTTTCGTTCTCTTGAACAGAGGTTTTTTTTAATTTGTTTGAAACCCACAGACTTGACTTCGTTTTTCATTTTTTCTTGGTTAGGACGACTACTTATGGTCATTCTGTCTTGGTGACTCAAGTCTTGAATGGTAACCATCTCCATTAAACCCGTATGAAATAGTCTTACGCTAAGTTTCTTCATTGAGTCCGCCATTCGACCCATATAAAATATTTTCGCACCGAGTTGCTTCATTGAACTTACCATTACGTTCTGAGTTTCACATTTTCTCTGTGATTAATTTAATTTCTACTTGTCTTTACTGTAGGTATTTTCTTTCTTTTTTTGATTTGCCATTAGCTATGATTGATATCTCGATTTGTACACCCATACTAATTCAGAGTTAAATTCTCCATTTATAGGTTGGTAAAACGTGGTTCCTCAACTGTCGACTACTCGGATCATATATTTTCTGAATTTTTCTGCTAATGTTATGCGTGCTAGCCTACTCAGCTATCACATTTTATTGTGCATTGAGAACATATATTAACCCTTTCATATTTCTTCCTAGAGTTTTGACTCAGACTGTTTAATTTTTAATTGGGTCAAGGAATAATGTTGAGAGGACCTTCTCGTTCCTTTCTATTGTCTTCTATATGATTTGGTTTATGTTATTCTGGTCGAGATCTATGTTAACCCCTATCCATGTATAGATTGCATAACGGTTGATATATATGCTCATCTATATTGATTAATTACATGCCTTCGTAAATGGTCAACAGAACATTGATTTAATTTCATATGCTAATTTCACACCTGACAATGTTTCAATATAGAGCACATCAACCAATGATTTGATTGACGGCACATTTTGACAAAATTATTGGATCAGTTTTCCATATGTATATTTTGGTTTGATTTTTATTTCAAAATCTCAAGTCCAATAAAATTTCTTTCTTTTAATACCAGATTTCTAAATATTCAGGAAATACATATGTGTCAGAGTAATATGTAGGAACTCTCACATTTGATAATTATAATCACCTGACCAAGGATAAAATAGAAAAAATATGTTGACTTCTCAAGCATAATATTTTAATTTTGCTTCAGATAATTTTCTAATGGCTAGCCTGTTGTACTTCCAATATGCAGATCATTACATAAAATGAGGAAATACTATTTATGAGAATAGGATGGTTTACAAGTTATGAATCTTTCAAGCATATTACTTTCAATCTTCTGTCCACAGTACATCTATAAAATATACTTGTTGACATTTATTTTTAATTTGCAGATTTTGGTTTAATATATATGTATGTGCAGATCTCTAGAGGAATTTTAACTCTTTTAACACTATAAAGTCTGCCTTCATGGCCTATTCATATCAACTGTAAAATTTATTTACATTATCATTGCTATTTCGGTGATTCCTATATACTGTAATCAATTATACTTATCCTGTATAATTCTATTTCTATAACACATAACCTTATTAGATTGTACCATTACCTAAATGAAATAGGTTTAAAGTATGTCTAGTTTCAATTTTATCTGTTACATGTAAGGGTGTCCTTTCTTTTCATATATGCAATAGTTATCTTGTTAGTCCAGAAGAAGATTAAATTTAAACAACTAAATCATCTTTGGGGTAAGATGTATCCTCAAATTTAAACCAATATTGGTTTAGAGACTCTAATGGATTCTCCCCACAGATTTTATTCCTACAACTATACAAAGTTGAGAGGATTAATTTATTCTAAATAGTTCTCTTAAATGTAAGGAATAACAACTTTAGAATTTTAATCTAAAATAACATATGAAGCCATTCACCATATTGCACAATAACAGGTATTTTAACCATTCATGGAAAATTTATGGACAAACCACTTCTGCAAATGACCAACCTCCCAACCTTAGAGTTCTTCTGTCTCCAGAACTCACCCCTGAGCTGAGATCATCTCCTAGAACAAACCAACCTCAATATGTTCTGGAGTAGCTTATTTAATCTTATGCTCCCCAAAGCCTATTTCTAATTTTGCGTCCAGAATTATAGGATGCTTTTATTCCTGTTTGCATAGGCTTCCCTTATTTAGGGACTTTTTAAAGCTGCTTTCTGCTTTTCCAGCTTTTTACCTCTTCCCAACTACTCTCCACCTCATTGGGGAAATCTATATTTTCCTCAAAAATCTAAATTAGAATTAAATTCTTTCAAGGATTTTTGAAATATTTTTGGGGAAAGTCTTAGCCTCTTTCCATACCTCATGGATTTGGCAAGTGATCTCAAAAATCTCATTTGGTCAATATGCACATAAATATTTTATTTATTTTCCATAATTAAATAATTAATTACATCCTCACAATAATTATCCATTGGGGTCCACTCCCCTTTGGATTTAAGTTCAATTGTCTAACTTGAAAAACATAAAACTAGGGGTATTACATATTCCCCCTCTGAAAACAAACACCGTCCTCGGTGTTAACAACTAGCTACTAGAGTTCATTATGAAAATAGATATGGATATTTTTCCATCATGTCAGCTTCTCTTTCCCATGTAGCTTCTTCAACAGTAAAATTCTTCCACTGCACCTTTACTCTTGCTACTGTTCGATTTCTCAATTCAATTTACTCCTACTCCAATATTTGAAGCAGCTCTAGAAGGAACTCCCCTTCTGGTTCCACCTGTATCACGTTCCAATCAACAATGTGAGAATCATCATGTACATATATTTTTAATAACGAAACATGAAACACATCATGAACTTTAACATGGGGCGGTAGGGCCAGTTTATAGGCCATTGGTCCCACCCTTTCTAACACCTCAAAAGGCCCACAATATATATGAGCCAACTTTGCACAACTTCCAGCATAAAGTGTGCTCTTTTTGGGTTTAATACGTAGGTACACATGATCACCCACTTTAAACTCTCGATGCACCCTCTTCTTATCAGCCTAGTTTTTTTGTCTATCTTGTGTTGTCTTGATATTTCTTTGTATTTGTTTTACAACCCTTTCCATCTCTTGTAAAGTATCTGGCCCAAATACTAGCTTAGCTTCAGGTTGGCTCCAACTTAAAGGAGTACGACACTTCCTTCCATAGAGTGCTTCAAATGGACTCATTTTGATGGAAGATTGATAGCTGTTGTTGTAAGAAAATTCAGCTAAATGCAAGTAGTCTTCCCATTTTGATGGCCTATCCATCACATACATTCTCATCATATCCTCCAAAATCGGATTTATTCTCTCTCTATTTGACCATCCGTCCGAGGGTGATAAGCAGTGCTAAAATTCAGTTTAGTGCCCATGCTCCCAAGCAGACCTTTCTAGAAAGATGCTGTGAACTTAGCGTCTCTATCTGAAACAATCATCTTTGGGACCTTGTGTAGCCTGACTATTTCTTTTAGGAACACATCCGCTACTTGGTCTGTACCAAAAGTAGATTTTACAGGTATGAAATGTGTAGCTTTTGTTAAAGTTTCCACCACAACTATCACTGAGTCATGCTGGTACTTTGTTCTGGGTAACCCGGTTATGAAATCTATAGAAACAATGTCCCATTTCCACTCTGCAATTGGCAAGGGATTTAAAAGTCCAGCTGGATGTTGATGCTCAACTTTAACTAGTTGACATTCCATGCATCTAGCTAAGTATTATGCTACATCCTTTTTCATTCCTGACCAAAACTATTTCTTTTTCAAAGCTGTTAGCATTTTCTGATATCCAGGATATCCTGAATATGGTTGTTTATGATATTCATCTAGGATGTATTTTTTCAAAGACTCTACATTGGGGATATATAGTCTGTTTTTATAGCAAATCAACCCTTTTTGATTTTGGGTGTATTCAACCATTTCTTTCTTTAACATTTTCACTTGTAGATTTTCATAGTTTGAATCTTGTTTTGCTACCTTTTAACTATTTCTTCTAAATCAAAACTAGCACTACTCCCAATGTTGTTTATGTTTTGGTAAGAATTTGTGCTTAGCACATCAACAATTTGTTTTCTTTCCCTTTGATATGTTTTATGTCCATATCAAATTCACTCAGAAAATACATCCATCTGGCTTGTTGAGCATTCAAATCAGTTTGGGAAAAGAAATATTTCAGACTAATATGATCAGTCATCAATGTAAATTTTTTTCCAAGAAGATAGTTTCACCACATCTTCAAGGCATGAATTACAACAGCCAATTCTAGATCATATACACTATAGTTCTGTTCATGTTTCTTAAGTTTCCTAGACTCATATCCAATAACAGAATTTTCCTACAACAAAACTCCTCCCAATCCCTCTCTACATGCATCAATGCACAAAACAAACTCTTTGTCAAGATCTACAATTTTCAGTATAGGGGCTGTAGTGAGTTTTAGTTTTAGTTGTTCAGAGAAATTTTGGCATTTTTTGGTCCACTCAAATTTGGTGCCATTCCTCTGTAGTGAAGTTATGGGATATGCTATTGCAGAAAATTTTTCCACAAATCTTCGATAATAACCTGCAATTCCCATAAATGATCTCACTGTTGAAAGATCAATCAGAACCAGCCATTCTCTAATAGTATTTATTTTCTTAGGGTCAACAGCCAATCCTTGTTCAGAAATAATATGCCCCAAGTATTGAATCTTGTCTTTATAAAATTCACATTTACTAAATTTGGCATATAAGTGGTTTTCTTTCAAATTTTACAAAAATATCCTTAAGTGTTCTTTGTGCTCTTCCTCACTTTTTGAATAAACCAGAATATTGTCTATGAACATTAGTACGAATTTATCCAAGTACTTGTTCAAAATGTTGTTCATTAAGCACATAAATGTGGCAGGGACATTTGTCAAACCAAAAGGTAGGACTACAAATTCGTAGTGACCATACTTGGTTCGAAAAGTTGTTTTACTAATGTCTTCTTCCTTAATTCTGAGTTGGTGATAACCAGTCCTCAGATAAATCTTAGAAAATACCAAATCCCCTCTCACCCGATCAAAAATGTCATCAATTCTGGGCAATGGGTATCTATTTTTAATTGTCAACTTATTCAAGTGACGGTAGTCAATTCGCATTCTGAAGGTTCCATCCTTCTTTTTTCACAAACAGCACCAGTGCTCCCCAAGGAGACACACTCGGTCTGATGTAACCTTTATCTAGCAATTCTTGCAATTTCATTTTCAACTCCATGAGTTCAGGATGGCTCATCTGGTAAGGAGCTTTGGAAACGGGTGTTGCTCCAGGCACCAAATCGATTGAAGAGTCAATCTCTCTTTTGGGGGGAAGATGAGGAATATCATCTGCAAAAACTTCCTTAAACTCTCTTACCACTAGCAAGGTATCTAGCAGGTTTTCTTTAGGTTGCTGTCCTAATTCTTCAACATGTACAGCATATACTTGATATCCTTTCCTAGTTGTTCTTTTTAATTGCAGAGCTGATATTTGTCTTACAGAGATTGGTTTTGGTTTTCCTTTGAGGATAAAAGGTTTCCCCTCCTCATCTATGCAATGCAGAGTTTAATCCCAACAGTTCATCATAGCCTTTCTCTTTTCCAACTAGTCCATTCCAATCAGCAAATCATATGAGCCTAACGGTAGAATGTTTAAATTTACTTCTGTCTAAAAATAATTTAATTTAATTGTTGTTTGAGGTAACTTATGAGTTACTTTTTTCTTGGTGCCAGTGGCTAGCTGGACCAACCAAGACTGCTGAAATTTTTCAGTTTTGAGATTACATTTCCCTACAACTTGTCAACTAATGTAACTCAAAGAAGCACCCAGATCAATTGAAACTGTAACAGATTGGTCAAAAATCTTACCTTCCATCTTGACCATGGTAGCCTGGTGTTCTTCTTGTCAATTCTCCAAGGCTGCACTGATAGTGGGTATGTTTCTTGCTATATGATTCACTATGGTAGCTTCTCGATCCCTCATAATCATCTGAATATTTTGATGTGTACATTCCCTCAATAGATGAGGTTCTCCACAACCCCAACATTTCAAAGGTTCTCGCATTTTGACTGCTCCCTCCTTCTTATTATCTCCATCTATTTGTTTTGAACCAACTTGGGACTGAGAAGTTTGACTTTCCTTTGGTTTGTTAAATTTCTTCTGCTGATGATCCCTACCAAAGTTCTTCAAATAAGTTTGTTTCTGTTTCTTTCCTTTGAATTCACTCTTGTTTATCCATATTTTCCCATGCTCACCTTTTCCTTTAAACTTCTGGTAGCATAATCTAGCTTTCCTCACCGCTTCATCCGTAGTTTTTGGATTATCGAACTGTATTTTCAACTTGTACATAGCAGGCAAACAGTTCAAAAACCTTTGTACCTTTGCCTTTTCTTCACGAATATAAGGAAAATACCTTAGCAGATTTGTAAACTTGGTGAAAAACTCATCTATGGTGAGCTATCCCAATTTGAGTTCATGGAACTCCTTTGATTTATCATCATAATAACGTTCGTTCAAATAGCAGTTTTTAAACTTGACTTGGAAATCTTCCCAAGTCACTGTTTTTTCCTCAATGGCATGAACCATTTTCGTCTCCTCCCACCACAAGGTAGCCTTACCCTGCAACTGGTAGATAGCTAATCTGGCCTTCATATTGCTCTCATACTCATAGACCTGTAAATACTTAATCATATTCAACAACCATGCCTCAACACCTTCCTCCTTCTCCCCGTCATAGGAGGGAGGCTTAATTTTTCAGAATTCCCCATGTAATTCCTTCTTCTGTTTAGACTGATGTCTAGTAGTGTCATCTTCCTCAGAATCATCAGATAACTTTCCTTTCTAACTTTTGCTGGAACCTTCACCTTCTTGGCTATTCCGCGAAGTCAGTTCTCTTATGAGATTTTCCTGCTCCTCACTGGCTAATGACATCCTATCATTCTGGCTTCTTAGCTCAGCCATCTCCCATTGCAACCTGTGAAACATAGCCATCAAAGGACTGTTGAGATCTGGCGTGTTATCTTCATCACACATATCAACATAAATTTCATCTCCTTCATCCATTGACTTTTCAGTTCCAGTACCACTGTACACTAAACAAAACAACATCAAAGAAGATTTTTTTTTTTAAACAGGAAATAATTTATACAGTGAGCACCACAAAAGCCCATTTTTTCTAACATGAGCTCTCATACCATTTGTAACACCTCCTCATTCCAATTTTTTTTTTTTTCTAAGTGTTAGTATCTATATATATATATATATATATAAATCCATAACACAAATCTTGCCTCTTTGGTACAGTCTTGAATGGGCATTGTTTTATAATTCACAGAACCCATATATTCTTAACCGTAAGGTCTCTTCTACTAACCAAATCTTTTTCTAAATTATAGTTTCATTTGCAGTAAGATTACCTTCTTAACTGATATATACCTCTCTGCATATACCTTATTTTTCCCACTTGAGTCTTCCATTCCTTTGGAACCATATTTATACTAATATACTTGCAAATATATCTATATTAGTATACCTAGCCATAATTAGTATACCTTCAGATTTTTGTATAATCTCATTTAATTCCTTACTTGGTATAAGGTCATTATTGTTCTAGCATTAAGCTTCATCAAGTATGTGTTCCATACTCTTACAATACATAAGAAACTTTTACAATATATAATTATATGTCCACATGCATATATATCTTTACTCTTATGGCACAAATGATGATCTTTGTAAAGTGGTTCATGGTGCTATGGCCAACCCACATCATATATAATATCATGGCAAATTGTTTTATTTATATGGTTCTTTTCGTGGATATATAATGTCGTTCCATTACTTATGGTTAGCACTTTGTTTGCTTTTCTCGTTGGCCGAACGATATGGTTGGTATGATTAATTTCATACATTGTTGCGTACTACGCAAATCCGAAAGGGTACATATAAATTTAATTGACTGGAGATTTCCTCTCCTTTAGCCTCACAAGATATTTTTTGTTAAATATCAGACAAGACTCCTCCGCGCATTGAGATTAATTCGCTTATCTGTGTGCGTACCGCCTTGCGTGATATGCTTTAGGGTTTATGACTTATGGTTTTTTGTTCATCGATCCATGAGAAGCTCACTCGATCACTGACAAGTGTAGCGTCGGATATGGCTAGGGTTTATCATATATGTTTCTATTAAATCCCTTCGAATTTCTTGTTCATTCTTCTCGAAAGTCGTTTCTCTTTCCAGAACTCATTCCTCAGGGAGATTTCGACTGTGCGGCATTATCCAAACATCTTCATGTGTTCCGTTACATGAAATCAAGGCACATGCATTACCCAGGTCACTTCATTTGTTCTATTCCTAATTTTTTTTTTCTTGTTATCTATGAAATTGCAATTGGATCTGTCTTCAAATTTCTCTGAGCGTCTTTCTCCTACTTTGTAGATTGAAATCAAGATTCGTTCTAGACAATCATGCAGAGTAGATTTTGTTTATTCCGAACTGCCATATCCTGGTAATTGTTATTTTCCTCCTCTCAGAGATTTATAGTGCTTTTGGGGAAGCTTATGGGTTTAAACGAATCGTTTTCATAGCTCGAATTTCCTTCTGTTGAACATAGGTTTTTTAATTTGTTTCAAACCCATAGACTTGACTTCATTTTTCGTTTTTTTCTTGGTTAGGACGACTACTTCTCGTCGTTCTGTCTTGGCGACGCAAGTCCTGAATGGTAAGCATCTTCATTCACCTCATATGAAATAGTCTTACGCCTCTTCGAGTTTCTTCATTGAGTTCGCCATTCGACCCATATAAAATATTGTCGAAAGAGTTTCTTCATTGAAATTACCATTACGTTCTGAGTTTAACATTTTCTCTGTGATTAATTCAATTTCTACTTGTCTTGACTACAGGTACTTTCGTTCTTTCATTGAGTTTCCATTAGCTATGATTGATAGCTCGACTTGTACACCCATACTAATTCAGGGTTAAATTATCCATTTACAGGTTGGTAAAATGTGGTTCCTCAACTTTCGACTACTCGGATCGTATATTGTTTGAATTTGTCTGCTACTGTTATGAGTGCTAGCCTACTCAGCTATCACATTTTATTGTGCATTGAGAACATATATTAACCCTTTCGTTCTTCTTCCTAAAGTTTCAACTTGGACTGTTTAATATTTAATTGGTTCAAGGAACAATGTTGACGGGACCTTCCCGCTCCTTTCTATTGTCTGCTATACGATTTGGTTTATGCTATACCACTTTATATAATTAGACAATGTTCCCATCTGGTTAGTAGTGGTAATTCCAGATAATGAATATTTATATTCATTAAAATTCTAGAAATTAATTCTCTCCCCTTTTTGTTTGTTTTGTATATATTATTAAACTTCAATTCATAGTTGACAGTTTACCACAGATTATATTTCAAGGAATTAAAGACATAACTCTTTCGTTTGTGTATATGTCAGAAACCATTATCAATTTACATAACTGCTTTTGACTCATATCTCTCCTTCCTATTAATTCTAGACACTGTTCATACACTGCTATATTACAACAAGAAAAATATTTATATTACATCCAGAGGGATACAATACTATATGCGCTAAATGTTTATACTCCAATCTGTTCAGGCATATGCATCTGTTATTATAGCTCTGGAAAGTGTTAGTGTGACTTAAGTACATAGATGTACTTAAAGTTTTCTCATATATTTTTCATAGCAATATATTTCATGTTACTTTGCCATAAATTAATGTCCAACATAGACTATAATAACATGAGTATCTATTCTAGTACTTCTGATTTTCTATCCACTTTACATATATAACTTCACCTGTTACAATTTCATTTTATTTTTCTGCCTTATGTCACAGGGTTTTTGTCTAATAAATGAAATTTTCTGAATGAAATTTAGCTTTCTAACTTCAAAGTGCTCTTACTTTCCGTCTTCTGTCTACATTACAGATATAAGATATACCTATGAACATTTAGTTTTAATTGGTATACTTTGGTTTAATATATATATATATATGTGCAGATCTCTAGAGGAAATTTAATTGTTTTAACTCTATATAGTCTGCCTTCATGGCCTATTCATATCAACTGTAAAATTTAATTTCCATTATCATTGCTACTTAGGTGATTCCTGTGTACTGTAATCAATTATACTTACACCTGTATAATTTTATTTCTATAACACATAACCTTATTAAATTACACCATTATCTAAATGAAACGAGTTTGAAATATGTCTAGTTTCAATTATATCTGTTACATGTAAGAGTGTCTTTTTTTCTTTTCATATATGCAACAGTTATTTTATTGGTCCAGAAGCAGATTAAAGTTAAACAACTAAATCATCTGTGGGGGTAAGATGTATCCTTAGATTTAAACCAACATTGGTTTAGAGACTCTGGTGGATTCTCCCCACAGATTTGATTCCTACAACTATACAGAGTTGAGAGGATTAATTTCTTCTAAACAGTTCTGTTAAATGTAAGGAATAATACTTCAGAATTTGAATCTAAAATAACATCTATAACCATTAACCATATTGCACAATAACATGTATTTAACCATTCATAGAAAATTTATGAACATACCACTTTTGCAAATGACCAACCTCCCAACCTTAGAATTATTCTGTCTCCAGAACTCACCCCCGAGCTGAGATCATTTCCTATAATAGACCAACCTCAATATGTTCTGGAGTAGCTTATTTAAGCTTATGCTCCCCAAAGCTTGTTTCTAATTCTGCGTCTAGAATTACAGGATGATTTTATTCTTGTTTGCCTAGGCTTCCCTTATTTAGGGACTTTTTAAAGCTGCTTTCTGCTTTTCTAGATTTTTACCTCTTCCCAAATACTCTCCACCTCATTGGGGAAATCTATATTTTTCCTCAAAAATCTAAATTAGAATTAAATTCTTTCAAGGATTTTTGAAAGATTTTTGGGGAAAGTCTTAGCCTCTTTCCATACCTCATGGATTTGGCAAGTGATCTCAAAAATCTCATTTGGTCAATATGCACATAAATATTTTATTTATTTTTTATAATTAAATAATTAATTACATCCTCACAATAATTATCCATTGGGGTCCACTCCCCCTTGGATTTAAGTTCAAATGTCTAACTTGAAAAACATAAAACTAGGGGTATTACACTAGACAACATCCATATATGTCTAGAGGGTTTTTAATGAAAATTATCAAGAGGAAATAACATAGGAAGAATACCTATGTAATCATGTGCATGAAAGGAAATCTCCTCCCATGGGTTTTCATTCTATAGCCCTTACATGATTTTTTAGGCCATTGGGTGCATAAAATAATTCATTTCCAATGAAAAGGGATCCAAAGAGAAGGTTGAGTAAATCCATGGTGATGGATGATATCTAAGTTTTTAGAAAGCATTGTCTCCAGGCATTGATGATGTGGTATTTTAACCATTTCTTTCTTAGTCAAGTCCTTCCAAATATTAAATATATGATATCCCTTGATGTTCCTAATCCAGGTGGGAAGGATGTAGTGCACCTTGTCATGAAAGACCTATAAACACCCTTGTGAGGCATGCATCCCAACATGATTATGTTGGGAATGAGAGTAGTATTGGCTTATCATGTTTCAAAATTCCATAGGAATTAGACACCATTTACAAGGGTGCCAAAGCTAATCAACCATTCGATGTTGAATTTGTCAAAAATAATGCTAATTCTAGCTAATCCTTTTGTGTCTTCTACTAGAGAGAGTTTCCTTAGGAAATCAACATCACTAGTTAGGTTACATTTTATTTTGTATGTAGTGTAAGGGTCAACCTTCATTGTAGAATACATTTCTAGAAAAGATGTTGTAGAAAACCTTTGCTACAAAAGTGCCTTTGTTGTGGGAGCTATCCAATACATATTAAAACCATGTGGATGAAACAATTTTAGGACAATCTAGGATGAAATTAATTGTCAAGGTAGAGAAATACAAAGGGATTGATATGAAATTAAAAACTTGAAGGTTTATTGCAAAAGTTTGCAAGAAAGTTTATGTCTTGTGGGAAATGGATCATGTTGCAAAATAACATAAAATTAGTGATTTTAGTTAATATTTTCATAAATAAAACAAATAAAAATAGACCATGAACAACATCACACAAAAAATAAGTTGATGTTGGAGTTCACCCCTCCTAGGCTACGTCTCTGGGTCGAGCTTGCAATGTTGGCCCTTTCTGTTATATGCTCAAAATGTAAAATACATCAACATACAATGCTCAAGTCACAAAAGTAATGATGCCATTGTGTCCAGAACACCCGAAAGACCCCTGTCTAAGCTCTTCTTGGGCTCAAAAAGATAAAAAAATGACCAAGTTAGGCCTCTTTCTCCATTTCTCTACTATCTATCTTGCAAAATGACCAAAATTTCTAACTAGGCAATGAATCCCTTAGTTTGGTAGACTGATAAGCGACAAATTGGTGCGAGAATGAAAAAAATATTGTTGAAAAAGGTGCATTTTATCGCCTCCTTAATCACACGAATAACCCCTTAGCGTTGATATTCCAGCCTTGCTTCATGGTCTTGTGGCGCCAAGTGGCCAGGGGCTAGGCCACACGCCTGTCCCTCAGGGTTCGTGCTCTTCACTTCAGTGTTGGTTGTATGGTAATCATTCGTACTGGGAGTTGGGTAAACTGTCCACTCCCTCTGCCTATGCCTTTGTGCTAGTCATGTGGGTTCTCCATAGGCTTGGGGCCATGGCTAACCGCTCGGACCCTCTGCCTTCGTGCTAGGGTTGTGTGGTGTCACATATGACCAGGGCTAGGGCCATGTGCCCTGCCCCTCTCGTTAAATCCAAACTAGCTTTAATTTAAATATAATTTTTCCACATAGTTATAACGAGCACATTGTTTAGTCTGTTGGTTTGGCATTCATTTTGTAACTGATAGGTCGTGGGTTTTATCCTAGCAGGGTCGGATGATCGACCCATAAAAATTTTGCACAACTCCCGAGGGCTACATGGTTCCCTCCCATTGGGCCATGTGGCGCCTCATGATTGGGCCACCTCAAACCAGTTAACCAATAAAAATACACCAACACTTCCTATATGACCTCCCATGTGTCAGCATGTGATTGGTCCACATGTTCGTCGTACATCCCATTCACCTGGTGACATCAGTGCCATGTCACCTGTATGGCCTGCCCAATTAGTAGCCTAGTCAACTCTGCAAGTTGAATTATTAGTTGTTTTCCAAAAAACTCAGAACATGATAACTTTCACATACAGCTTCAGATTGTGGTGATTCAAGCAACGTTTGTATTATAATGACGAGCACTACGATTTGGCCCTAGCTTCGAGCAATTTTGAGAAATTTTATTTTTGAGATAATTGTTTATCCCCTGGATCATTCCTCCCCACTAAAACCTTTTGGACCACAAAAATTTGTTTTTACTCAACAAGTAACTGAGGGTACAACTCCCTCACTTTCCTGATCTCAATCCACCTTGATTTACTTGGATTGGTACCTTTGAGCCCCACTTGAAGATACTCCACATTTCCTGCATGAAGTCTTGATTCTCCTGTCAAGAATTGTATCTTCCTATAACCCATATATTTATTCAGGAGAAAATTATTCAATAGATGGAATCTAAAAATTCTCTTCAAGATTATCAATCATTCTAGGCTCATATAATCTCATTTTTTCCCCATTCACAACAAAATAAATTTTCAAATAAGGTGGAAAATCTAATCGGAAAGCATTGTTAAAATTCTTCTCCAAAATTTTGAAAGGAACATATCTAATTGGCTTGAGATTTTTATCTTCTCCTTGAAGTCTGTCCTTGTTGATATACAACCAAACTTTATCTCCCACTTGGAAATCATGATCAACTTGATGCCTATCATGCCTTGCTTTGTACTTTTCTTTACTTTTCTCAAGTTTCTCTTATATTATTTGATGTACTAGATGAATTTTTTCAATGAAATTATTGGCCTTTTCCACATCACTATGTCCATCTACTATAATATATTTACCAAAGATGAAATACAAGGAATACTTTGGAAAATAACCCAAACAAGCTTCAAAAGAAGATACTTGTGTAGATGAGTGCTTAGCACGATGGTAGGCATGCTGGATGCAATGCAAATGTTCATCCAAAAGTTTAGGATGCTTACCACAATATCCACGAAGGAGATGCATTATTTTTATGTTTACCACTTCTTTACGGCCATTGGTTTATGGATGAAATGTTGTGCTCTTATTCAACTTGGTGTCCATGACTTCCCAAAAACTTGACCAAAAATTTCCGACAAATCGAGAATGTCGATAAAAAAATAATAGAATATGGAAACCCAAATTGAACCCATACATTTTGAAAGAACATATTTTCAGTCTGTTCAACTATAACCTATTTCTTGCATGGCATCAACACACACATTTTGCTGAAACGATCCACAACAACATAAAGATAATCATGAACTTTCTTTGAAATTGGTAGTCCTCTTACAAAATCCATAGAAATAATTTCCCAAGGATGAGAAGGAATAGGAAATGGAGTGTACAATCCCAATTTCCTATTTATAAGCTTTCTAGTAGCACACATGGAACATCCCCTTACATATCTTGAAGCACTTTCATTCACGCGAGGAAAATAACAATACCTCTGAATTTGTGCGACTATTTTTCCTACACCAAAGTGACTAGAAATAAGAGAAGTGTGGGCTTCCATTATGAAATTGACCCTTTCACCCTCTGGAACACATAACTTGTATGCCAAGATGATACAACAACTTGTTATGAACATGATAATCCAACTCTTCAACATGATTTCCTTGACTCAAAGTTGCATAAACATCATTGAAATTGTCATCTTGAGCATATTGTTAAATATAACTTTCATGCATGTTTGAGTTATGTTTAAGAATGATAGATGCATTAAAAATAGGCCTTGAGAATATATCAACAAATTTTTTGTATTTATTACCACGTAAAATTTCTGTAGGAATCCCATCCACCTGAATTGTGGAGCTTGTTGTAGCTTGGCTTGCGATTGTAATTATTGCAAAGGTTGATGGTCAATATGAATAATCATTTCTTTACCCATCAAATAATGCTTCCATTTCTTAATGCTTTTTAGCAAATAATACATCTCTTTATCATAATTTAGATAGTTAATTACTGCATTGGTAAAGGTTTAAGAATGATAACAAATATTTTTATCGTGTTGCATCAAACCTTCTCCCATGGCATAATTACTAACATCGGTTTGAATCTCAAATGGCTACTTAAGATATGGAAGTGCTAGAATTGGTGTTGTACTGATTTTATATTTCAATGTATCGAAGGATTTATGTTGCTTGCCTCCCCATTGAAAGACCTATTTCACACTTTTCAAAGCATGTAGTGGAGCTGCAATAGATGAGAATTTAGAAATAAACATTCTCTAATATTTCATTTCTCCTGAAAATCTCCTAACTTCTGTTACATTCATGGCTTTAGGAAAATTCACAATGACTTCAACTTTTGAGTGATCAATATTCAACTCACCACCTCCTACAATATGACCCACATAAACCATGGAGGTTTTGCAAAATTCACACTTAGAAATCTTCAAATACAATTTCTCTGTATTTAAGACATCTAAAACTTGTTTCACGTGCTTCACATGATCTTCACGAGTCTTACTTAAATTCAAAATATATTCTAAGTAGACTATGAAAAAATCATCAAGGAATGGTCCAACACATCATTCATAACCCTCATGAATGTTGTAGGTACAATGCAAAGCCCAAACAACATGACTAACCATTAAAAAAAACCTTTTTTTTTGTCATGAAAGGAGTCTTCCAAAAATCACCTTCAACAATCCTTATATGATGATAACTGCTTCTCAAATCCAACTTAGTGAAATAAAACACATCCTATAATTGATATATAAAATTATCAATACGAGGAAGAGGATAGCGATTATTTACTGTGATTTTGATCAAAACTCTAAAATCCACAAACATGCCCCATGTACCATCCTTATTTGGAACCAAGACAATATTATACCCACAATGATATGTACTAGGTTTGATGACCCCTTTGTCAAGCAGCTCTTGATTTTTCTTCTTGATCTATGCATTCTCCAAAACTGGCATTCTGTACATGCCAATTTTTGGAAGAGGTGCATCCTGCTGCAATCGAATCTCATTTTGGATTCCTCTTTTATGAGTCAAGCCTTTAGGTTCCTGAAACATATTATCATATGTGTTAACAACTTCAACCAAATCATGCTTTAGTTTTGAATCACATCCTTGGAAAGCTCCATATTTAGCAGTATCTTTAGGTTTGATCATCAACAACACAAAATTCTTACTAACATTAACAAGCCTTTTCATTTGACCAACACTTACAAGAGATAAATTCATCTTCTTGTGATGTGCTCTAACAATATATTCAATTCCATCTTTAAAAATATGATATTTTTTCTCATGACAATAGATTATGTCTTTTCGATCATACAAGTATGGACTCCCTAAAACAATTCCACATATGTCAAGTGGTACAACATCAAGCTCTACCTCATCAATAAAGTTTACAGTGATGGAAAATTTAAGTTTACATTTTCTTGTCACATACAATTTAGCATTTTCACATACCCAACCAAAAGGGAAAGGTTTAGGATGAGGTGTAATTTCTAAGTTTATTTTCTCGACAATAGCTTCAAAAATAAGGTTAACTTGGGATCCACTATCAAACAAGCTATTAATTTTGGTATGTTTTGTAATGACCCTAATATGGAAAAGCTCAATTATTTCTTTATCATTTTGAGACTCAATATGCTGACTAGAAGAACTGGTTTTTGAAATAGAATCTTTACCTTTGATTTCCATGGTTGTGATTTTGGTTTCATCACCTGAATCTTATCCTAGATCTTATTGAGTTGTAACTTGCAACCGTATTTTGTTTCCCCCTGTTGTTAAACTTATTTGGTCTCATTTCTGGATGTATTTTCCAACAATGGTATTCATCATGGGCTTCTTTTGAAAAAAATTTACAGGCAAGATTCTCTCCCTTTTTCTTGACTGTAGCATTATTTTTTCCTTTGACTTTAAACTCCCCCTTCCCTTCGTCTCAATATTTGGATGGATTCTTGCTCGTATCTTGAGGAACAATCTTGCCTCTTACTTATAAATTAGTTTCATAAACACATAATTCATCTACATTGGTGGGATTAAACATAAGAATTGTATGCCTCAAATAACTATGTAATTCACCTATGTATTTAAGGAGATTGTCTTGTGAAGACAAATCTACACCCAAGATTAAAGCTCTTCTTTTAAATTCTTGTGTGTAACTTTGAACACTTTGAACTTTAGGTTGTCTAAAATTTTTCCAATCTATAATTTATTTTTGCATGTAAGCTAATGGATACAATTTCCTTCTTAATGCAACTACAAAATCATTCCAAGAAGATATAATTTTACCACTTTTCTTCAAATCTTCTTGAGTTTTGTCCTCCCACCAGATGAGAGATGAACTTTCCAAATGAAGTGAAGCAAGTTGGAACTTGGTAACATCATCCTTAATCCTTTTAATATTACAATAGACTTCAATTTTATGAACCTAACTATCCAAATTTTCAATGTTTACTTCCCCATTGTACATAAACAATTCGAACTTGACATCAAGCTTTAACAAAGGAGGTTTAGAATGTCCTCTTGGAGATCTAGAAGGAGTATGTGTAGGTATTGAAGGAGGTGAAGAAGGAGGTGAGGATGGAGAGGAAGGAGGAGGTGGTGGTGGAGGCTCGCTTCCATCACCACCATTAAATTTTTGTTGATTTGAACTATCTCCTTCAACCTTGTTGTTCTCTCTTTACACAAAAGTTTCACCATTTCAAACATATCATAGAAATCATTTCTAAAATCTCTCTCATCCTTAGAAATCATCTCATGTCCTCCTTTATGTGCAATTATTGGTGTATTTTTAGGAGTTTGTGACCTCCTTGAACCAATTTGAGGGTTTGGTTCTTCAAGAACTCCTTATCCTCTTTTCAATTTTAACCTTGTAAGCATCAAGAAAAAAACTTGCAAACACAATCAAACCTTCAAAATAACCATGCTATGATACCAAATTGATCTAAAATTAAAAACTTGAAGGTTTATTGAAAAAGTTTGCAAGCGAGTTTATGTATTTTGCGTAATCGATCAAGTTGAAAAATCACATGAAATTAGTGATTTGAGTTAAGATTTGTAGAAATAGAATAGAGAAAAATATACCATGAACAACATCACACAAACAACAATTTGATGATGGAGTTCACCCCTCCCGGGCTACATCTCCGAGTCCAACTTCCAATGTTGGACTTTATATTATATATTCAAAATGTAAATTACATCAAAATACAATGCTAAAATCACAAAAATAATGTTTCCATTATGTCCAGAACAACCAAAAACTCCTGTCTAGGCTCTCCTTGGGCTAAAAAGGATTGAAAAATAACCAACTTATGCCTCTTTCTCCTTTTCTCCGCTATCTGTCTTGAAAAATGACAAAAAACGCTAATCTGGCTAACTGATTTACCTGTTCAACTTTGTGCCAAGGTTGTGCGGTGTCGCATGTCAATGAGGCTGGGGTCACGTGCCCCACCCCTACCACCAACTCCAAACAAACTTTACTTTAAATATAATTTTTCCACATAGTTATAATGAGCATGTTGTTTGGTATGTTAGTTAGGAAATAGGTTTGTAACTGATAGGTTGTGGGTTCAATCCAAATGGAGTCATCAATTCGACCCATAAAAACTTTGGCACAGTTCCCTAGGGCCATGTGGCACTCTTTGATTGGGTCATGTGGCACCTCATGATTAGGCTACCTTAAACCAAAAAACTAATAAAAATGTGCCAACACTACCTGTACGACTTGCCACATGTCATCACGTGATTGGTCCACCTATTTTCCATACAACCCAATCATCTACTGATGTCATCACCAAAACAGTTGTATGGCCTACCTAGTCAGCAACTCAGTCAACCTTGCAAGTTGAGTTTTTAGGTATTTTCCAAAAAATTCAAAACGTGATAACTAACACATACGATGTTGGATTGAGGCGACTCAAGTGTGTTGGAATATGAACGATGAGCACTACGATTTGGCATTGGTTTCAAGCGATTTTGAGCACTCTGATTTTTTAACATAATTTTGATCCCTTAGATTAGGGACACATGACGATATTGGGAGGTTATAAAAGTTTTGTGTTTGACTCAAGTTGAAGCATTATATTGGGCCTTGAAGAGGGGATGAAGATAAGACATATGCATTTGATTTCTTACATAGAATATTTGGAAAGGATGGTGTGACTTCCATAATAGTAAAATTGAAGGGATCTAGGTTTAATTAAGGAAGGATTTAGATCCTCATATGTTGGATTCAATCCAAGCTTGAATTAATAACATATTTAATTTCAATTATGTCTTTATTTCTTTTTATCTGAATTGGTTTTATATCAATTCCTCACTGTAATTGTTTTAGATAATTCTTGTAAAAAAATGAATGTTGGTATTTGTGTTCTTTGAAGGCACATACATGGTTTTATAACTTAGTCTAGGTTATACTAAAAATTTTTAGTGTGTCTACATGAAGTGGTATAGGATATGGTTAAGCATGAGAGAAATGGTTTCCTAATAGTGTTCAAGTATAAAAAATGTGGTTTTGGATGTAATACTCCCAAAAGGGGAAATCAACAATACGTGCATAGAAAACACATTCTTTATAAATTTATGCTATAATAACTCATAACAGCCCATGGATCCCTTATTTTATTCATTATAGGACCCAAATCCAAAAGGAGATCAGAAAAAAATCATGATAGATGAGTTAAACAAGTCTCCCATACCCAGAATAGCCCAAAAGCAATGCAACCCCAAAACTACTGCAACACAGAAATACTGCAACAAGTGACACCATAGTCTAATGAGGGTTTATACTCATAAATTACAGAGACAAATAGATTTTCTGTTATATTAATCAATAATGCTAAAAAACTAAGATCTAGTCTCTTTTATACAGATCCAAGAGAACTCGGGAAGGGTTTTATTGAAATACACCCAAATACAAATGGTGATCTACAGCCCTAGGACTTAAGAGTCACTGAAAAATGAAGCTCATGAGGTAGAAGGATGAAATAATGTAGATCTGATGTAGATCTCCTCAAAGGTCTCCTCCACTAAAAGGCTGAACCCTTCAACCGCAGGAAAACACTCCAAAGGAGCCACAAGATCCCTCACTGAAGCTGTCCTCCAAAATAATGCAATTCCCAGTTGAAACTGTGCTGTAAATGATGGGGATAAGTTGGCCTGATGCCAAATATTTTAAATGAGCTCAAGAACCCTCCAAACTAATCTTCCAAGAGAAGGAATCCTTCCTCCTATGAAAAACTAGCTCAAAAAGTGGGTTTCTCAACCCTCCATTGCAACACCCTGCAACACAACACAATATTCTACAGAAACTACGCTGTAGCTGAAGACTGAAGCTTGGCGAGAATGATAGATATGTGGAATGATAGATCAAGACTCTCCTAAGAGGCCTCTCAAGGAAAGATGTGGAATTCTTAAACAGGAATACCTTGTGCTAAACAACACCAACAATCTTAGCTAAACAACTAAAGAGAGAAAAAGTCTAAACAGACATATCAAAATAATATTCATAAGCTAATCCAATAAGGCTACCATCCTATTCCTTATAAATAATGTGAGCCTTCTCACCTTGTGTCCCACTCATTAGGGTTTCCACCATCATACAATCAATCTCCCTCCAAAACTACATTGTCCCATCATTAATTCCACTCCTCCATAACAACGATGTTTGATTTGGTCAAGGTTGACCTCTTCAACCTACTCCAGCCCCTTTTTACACCTAAGGGTCTTCAATCCAGATTTTATATAGCTATCTGAACTAATCCACATTCATATTGAGCTGTCTTATTGATGATCCACTCCTCCCATATTAGTGTTGTTGACTTGGTCAAACTTGACTTTGTCCACATGAATTAGCCCTTGTTCACACGAGGGTGCTAGATCCAGTTATTATCATGATCCATTTTCACATCAAGAGGGATTTTATGCCTATTTAAGATATGTATGGGTCTCCTTACCCATTTATTCATCTAACTAGGTGCTAAGAACAAAATTAATATTCCTTTTAGCTACATGCTAATTTAGGAATATTATAGTCCTCCCCTCCCAAATGTTGCTTGTCCTCAAGCAACTGCAAGGATAGAACTGAAGAGCCTCCCCTCCTCCTCCTGTAGCATCCTCATATGATAAACTCCTCCAAGGAATAAGATGTTGTCTCATCAATAAATCTCCAAGTTGCCCCTCCCAAGTATGCAAGTTAACCTTTGGTGACCATCCCAAATAGCTATCATCATGTAGAATTAAAACACCCATGGAGGCAACAATGTGTTTTCTAGAGGCCTTATTGAGGCATGAGATCTGATATATGCTGGGAACTATCATCCCTATGTGAATCTCCCATCCCCAAGCTATCATCCATACAAAATGAGCCACCCTCCAGAATGGTAACTCATGAAAAATCTCCTCCACCTTTGGCTCCTGCAATGTAGGTGGGCTTCATAACTGAACATGGTAGACAAAATAACCTACCTCACGTTGTCTCTCTCCACTTAGGATGAATGTAGAGTAGCTGCTAATTTTGGGCTGCAACAATGATGCCCTCAAGAGGCAAGAAGAAGAAGACTGGATCTTCAAAGACCCTCTCCATATAATCATGAATCATGCTAGCCCAATCCATCCCATACAAAGTGAATGTTATGTCATCACCATATGGTTTCCAAATCAGAAAAATATTTAAGGTTTTGTGCAAGTTTGGTTGATACCAGTGGTTTTTCCAGTGGATACAACGCAGTCTTCCCAACTGCTGTTTTATAATATCATGTGGCAAGTGGTCCTTCAACAAGTTACCAGGTGTGCATGATTGCTCATCTACTATGAGGTAGTAAATAGGATTATATATCATCTGAGCATAATAAGAATAACACCATACTTGCCCAAAGTTAAAAATTCATTTTTCAAAAATATTTGTAATAACAATCAATAACAACATATGGATCCTTGAGATCTGACATTATAACAACCAAATCTGAAATGAAATCAGAAACAAATCATTATGGCCTAGTTAAATAGGCCTCCCATGCTCAAAACAACCCAAAAACACTGAAACCAAAAGACTATTGCAAAACAGAATTATTGCATAAAGTGACAGCGCATTTTATTGAAGGTTATATCAGAAATAGTGAGACAAATAAGATATACTTATATATTAATCAAATAAGCTCAAAACAAATATCTAGTCTCTTTCTTCCAAAAATCCAAGATGACCCGGCAAGGGTTTCTTGATGAACATGAAGTAAAATGAGTATATGATGCATATCTATGGATAAATCACACTAAATGGCTAAAGCATTGCATAAATATGGTTGATCATGCAAAGAAATCGTTGAAGCTCCTCCTACTAGCTTTCTGGGAAAAAAGCTGATCCTCCTCCTGGGAAACTAGCTCACAAAACAAGGGTTTAAACCCTCCCACTGCAACACCCTAAGAAATAACGTAGTTTCTGCAAGGGATTGTGCTATTGTTGAGGTGACTGCTTGTCCAAGTGCCGGATAGTGGAAATGAAGTCCAAAAAACTCCTCTGAGATTTCTTAAACAAGATCTCCAAGCAAGAGTGGGGAATTCTCGCATGAGAAAACCCTTGCACTAAATAGTGCAGCAAACTTAGCTAAACAACTGAACCATGCAATAAGTCTAAATAGACCAGTTATAAAATCATAATCTTCAATCATAAATGTTGGTCCTTGAATGACCATGAAACCAAAAAATAATCTTTCCCTCTTGTGGAGCAATGCACTATATGTAGATGGTGAGATAATGCAAATACTCAATGAAATGATCAATAAGTACAGAAATACATTTCTTACCATGCATAGTGAGTAGGCTGAAAGTGAGGTCCATAGTTGAGTCCTCCCATGACAATCTCCTCATAAAGGTCTGCAAAATGGAGGGATGGATACTCCCCTTGGAACACTCCATCAATAGAAACATACCCCCAAGTGACAACGTTGTTGGCCTTAGTGATAAGGCTCTTTTCACTCCAAGAATTCCTCCTTTGACATGACATATGCCAAATTAATCCACCATCATGTTGCTATGTGTGTGATTCTCCTTCCTATGTGGAAGTACCTCCTGATCCTCCAATGTTGAAGGGTATCCTCTTTTCACTTTGATTGTATCATTCCTTTCTCCTGAAATATCATGCCAAGTATGGGAAAAAATCTGCCCATAATATCCCAAGAGTAGCCAAAGCAAAAATAACTCTTTCTTCCCCCTCACACCTCCATCATACAAGTCATGAGGTAAAGATATGATTATTGACATAGGGAATTCCATATCAAAACAATGCACCCAAACTCCTTGCTGCCATATGATGCAAGTGTCTTGCCAAGTTTCCTCCACCAACATACCCTTTGAAGAAGGATATGTTACATGATGGCCAAAATATTACAAGAGTAGCCAATGCAACCATGCTTCTTGCTGCCATGTGTCATAGATATGTAGGTGACTCACCAACTTCTTGCTCACCATCCACACCTTGTCATCATCATGTGGGTGTCTCCTCCCATGATCCATCTTGGTATTCCTCCCATGTAGAACACCATAGAAAATCTTCCCACATCATATTTATACCTTTACATTTCATGGGATATTGAAATGCAATCTCTTGGAGATCTCCCAGTGAAGACCCCTCACCAATGACCATATTGAATCCATAAGGATCCAAGTATGCTGAAGGAGATATTGCCTCATATAGATGTGCAATGCTCATCAAGAAAGATCTATCACAATGCTGAAAGATAAGAGGACTCTCATCAATCATCTGCTCATCACTGCTGCTCAATGACAGCGTTGTTGATCTCCACAATGGGGTATTTGCTGTCTCATGCTCAAGCCCAATGCTGAACATATAGTTCTACAGATGATTTTTTAGGATAAAGCTCATCCTATCCTCCAAAAGTTCACACCCCAACCCCAGGAGTTGTGTGCATCTCAATAATGAATAGTCTGGAGAATTTTTTATCCTTTCCTTGAATAACTCAAGGCTGCATAGCACAGTGAAAGTCTGCTGCTCCAAATCAACAATATGTTTCAACCCTTGGTCATGCAAAGGCATATTTCCACAAACCTCCATAAGATGTGCTGAAATAACATAAAGTGGAAACTTATGCATACCTTGGTGAAGCTTGGGAACATCTTGTATGGCTACAAGGGTTCCTTCCTCCAATGCGTTGGCTCCCCCAACTGATGATGATGATTGCTGCTCTTCCGTAGTTGTATCAGTGTGAGTACAAGTCTCCTCAAGTGGTGGTGAAGGCTTCTCCTCCACTGATTTCTTCTTGTCAAATCTTTTGATCACCCTTTGGGTAAAATCTGCAAAAGCAGTCACTCTTGCATGACTCAAATGGCTGAACCACCAAATGTTTGCTTTACCCTCAAGGTGTAGTGTTGAAATCTCAACAACTTCTCTTTCTACCGCTGGATGTAGTAGGAAGAATGCATCTAGATTAATTACCCAAGCCTTTGCTGTACATGTGGATGACCCATCAAAAGTAGACAATAAAAATATATTTCCCTTTATTCTCCTGTTGCTGCAAGGTATCCTTTCGTCTTCAAGCTAAATAAATTGTGGAAGAGTTAGAGTTTCCTTGAAAGCTCTAGGTTGAGACTTATATTATTCCAGGTATCCACTTAGGATCTCATGTTCCAAGTGCCCTCCATCTCCATCCTTCTTATCTTATTCCTCAAAAGGAAAGGGAATAGGGTATTGCTTTGGAGCTCTCTGCAACACTGGTTCTTTTTTCTGATAATAGGAAGTACATGGACCTTCCCCTTCATGAAACCCTCTAGAGGTCTCATTGTATCTTTCCTCTTTCATTTTCTTAACCTCCTTAGAGAGGTTATTCATAGATATGAAAAGTGATGAGACAAAGCTCATTCCTTCCATCATTTTAGATCTATTCTCCTTCTCTTCTTATTCTTATAGAATATTGGCTGAAAACTCACAGGCGAAGCCAAGATTATGCTCTGATACCACTGTAATATTCCCAAAAGGGGAAATCAGAAATACATGCACAAAAAATGCATTTTTCATAATTTTATGCTATAATAACTCATAACAGCCCATGGATCCCTTATTTTATTCATTGTAGGACCCAAATCCAAAATTAGATCAGAAAAAAATAATGATAGATGAGTTAAACAAGTCTCCCACACCCAGAATAGCCCAAAAACAATGCAACCCAAAAACTAATGCAACACAAAAATAATGCAACAAGTGACAACACATTCTAATGAGGGTTTATACTCAGAAATTATAGAGACAAATAGACCTACTATTATATTAATCAATAATGCTAAAAAATTGAGATCTAGTCTCTTTTATAGAAATCCAAGAGAACCCGAGAAGGGTTTCTAGAAATACACCCAAATACAAATGGTGATCTATAGCCCTAGGACTAAAGAGTCACTGCAAACTAAATCTCATGAGTTATAAGGCTGAAATAATGTATATCTGATGTATATCTCCTCAAAGGTCTCCTCCACTAAAAGGCTGAACCCTTCAACCATAGGAAAACACTCCAAAGGAGGCACAAGATCTCTCACTGAAGCTACCCTCCAAAATAATGCAATTCACAACTGAAACTGCACTGTAAATGATGGGGATAAGTTGGCCTAATGCCAAATATCTGAAATTATCTCAAGAACCCTCCAAACTGATCTCCCAAGAGAAGGAATCCTTCCTCCTATGAAAAAACAACTCAAAAAGTGGGTTTCTCAACCCTCCACTACAATACGCTGCAACACAACACAATATTATGCAGAAACTGCATTGTAGATGAATACTGAAGCTTGGCTAGAATGATGGATATGTGGAATGATAGATTAGGACTCTCCCAAGAGGCCTCTCAAGGAAAGAGGTGGAATTCCTAAACATGAATACCTTGTGCTAAACAACACCAACAATCTTAGCTAAACAACTAAAGAGAGCAAAAGTATAAACAAACATATCAAAATAATATTCATAAGCTAAGCCCATATGGATGTCTTCCTCTTCCTTATAAACAATGTGAGCCTTCTCACCTTGGGTCCCACTAATTAGGGTTTCCACCATCATACAATCAATCTCCCTCCAAAACTACGTTGTCCCATCATTAATGCCACTCCTCCATAACAACGTTGTTTGATTTGGTCAAGGTTGACCTCTTCAACCTGCTCTAGCCCCTTTTCACACCTAAGGGTCTTCAATCCAGATTTTATATAGCTATCTGAACTAATCCACATTCATATTGAGCTGTCTTATTGATGATCCACTCCTCCCGTATTAGTGCTATTGACTTGGTCTACTTGACTTTGTCCACATGCATTAGCCCTTGTTCACACATGAGGGTGCTAGATCCAATTATTATCATGATCCCTTTTCATATCAAGAGGGATTTTATGCCAATTTAAGATACGCATGGGCCTCCTTACCCATTTATTCACTTAAATAGGTGTTAAGAACAAAATTAATATTCCTCTTAACTGCATGCTAATTTAGGAATATTACAATCCTCTCCTCCCAAATGTTACTTTTCCTCAAGCAACTGTAAGGATAGAACTGAAGAGCCTCCTCTCCTCCTCCTATAGCATCCTCATATGATAAAATCCTCCAAGGAACAAGATGCTGTCTCATCAATACATCGCCAAGTTGCCCCTCCCAAGTATGCAAGTTAGCTTTTGGTGACCATCCCAAATAGCTATCATCATGTAGAAGTAAAACACCCATGGAGGAAACAATGTGATGTATAGAGGCCTTCTTGAGGCATGAGATATGATATATGTTGGGAACTATCATCCCTTTGTGAATCTCCCATCCCCAAGCTATCATCCATACAAAATGAGCTACCCTCCAGAATGGTAACTCATGAAAAATATCCTCCACCTTTGGCTCCTGCAATGTAGGTGGGCTGCATAACTGAACATGGTAGAAAAAATAGCCTACCCCATGCTGTCTCTCTATCCACTTAGGATGAGTGTAGAGTAGCTGCTAATTTTGGGTTGCAACAATGATGCCCTCAAGAGGCAAGAAGAAGAAGACTGGATCTTCAAAGACCCTCTCCATATAATCATGAATCATGCTGGCCTAATTCATCCCATATGTATCACCATATGGTTTCCAAATTAGAAAAATGCTGAAGGTTTTGTGAAAGTTTGGTTGATACCAATGGTTTTTCGAGTGGATACAATGCAGTCTACCCAACTACTATTTTATAACATCATGTGGCAAGTGGTCCTCCAACAAGTTACCAATTGTGCATGATTTCTCATCTACTATGAGGTAGTAAATAGCATTATATATCAACTGAGAATAATAAGAATAACACCATACTTGCCCAAAGTTAAAAATTCATTTTTTAGAAATCTGTGTAATAAAAATCAATAACAAGCCATGTATCCTTTAGATATGACATTATAACAACCAAATCTGAAAGGAAATCAGACACAAAATATTATGGCCTATTTAAACAGGCCTCCCATGCTCAAAATAACCCAAAAACACTAAAACCCCAAGACTACTGCAACACAGAATTACTACATAAAGTGACAGTCCAGTTTATTGAATGTTATACTCAGAAATAGGGAGACAAATCAGATCTACTCATATATTAATCAAATAAGCTCAAAACAAAGATCTTGCCTCTTTCTTCCAAAAATCCAAGATGACCCGGTAAGGGTTTCTTAATGAACATTAAGTACAATGAGTATATGCTGTAGATGTATGGTTGAATCAAACTGAATGGATAAAGCACTACATAAATATGGTTGATCATGCAAAGAAATGGTTGTAGCTCCTCCTACTAGCTTTCCAGGAAAAAGGCTGATCCTCCTCCTGGGAAACTAGCTCACAAAACAAGGGTTTAAACCCTGCTGCTGCAACACCCTAAGAAATAACACAATTTCTGCAAGGGACTGCACTATTACTAAAGGTGATTGCTTGGAAAAGTGCCAAATAGTGGAAATGAAGTCCAGAAAACTCCTCTCAGATTTATTAAACAATATCTCCAAGCAAGAGCGGGGAATTCCCGCATGAGAAAACGCTTGCACTAAACAGTGCATAAAACTTAGATAAACATTTAAAGCATGCAGTAAATATAAATAGACCTAGTTATCAAATCATAATCTTCAATCATAAATTTTGGTCCTAGAATGACCATGAAACCCAAAAATAATATTTCCCTCTTGTGGAGCAATGCACTGCACATAGATGGTGAGATAATGCAAATACTCAATGAAATGATAAATAAGTATAGAAATACATTTCTTACCATTCATAGTGAGTAGGTTGGAAGTGAGTTCCATAGTTGATTCCTCCCATGGGAATCTCCTCATAAAGGTCTGCAAAATGGAGGGATGCATACTCCTCTTGGAACACTCCATCAATAGAAACATACCCCCAAGTGACAACGCTATTGGCCTTAGTGATAAGGCTCTTGTCACTCCATGACTTCCTCCTTTGACATGCCATATGCCAAATTCATCCACCATCATGCTGATATGTGTGGGAGTCTCCTTCCTATGCGGAAGTACCTCCTGATCCTCCAATGCTGAAGGATAGCCTCTTTGCACTTTGATTGTGCCATTCCTTTCTCCTAAAATATCATGGCAGGTATGGGAAAAATCTGCCCATACTCTCCAAATAGTAGCCAAAGCAACAATAACTCTTGTTGCCCCCTCACACCTCCATCATACAAGTCATGAGGTGAAGATATGATGATTGACATAGGGAATTTCATATCAACACAATGCACCCAAACTCCTTGCTGCCATATGATGCAAGTGTCCTCCCAAGTTTCCTCCACCAACATACCCTTTGAAGAAAGATATATCACATAATGTCCAAACTCTTTCAAGAGTAGCCAATGCAACCATGCCTCTTGCTACCATGTGTCATAGATATGTAGGTGACTCACCAACCTCTTGCTCACCATTCACACCCTGTCATCCTCATGTGGGTGTCTCCTACCATGCTCCATCTTGGTATTCCTCCCATGGAGAACACCATCTTCCCACATCATATCTCTACCTTTTCATTTCATGGGATATTAAAATGAAATCTCTTGGAGATATCCTAGTGAAGACCCCTCACTAATGACCATATTGAATCCATAAGGATCCAAGTATGATGAAGGAAAAATATCCTCATAGAGTTGTGCAATGCTCATCAAGAAATATCTATCACAATGTTGAAAGATAAGAGGATTCTCATCAATCATCTGCTCATCACTGCTGCTCAATGATAGCATTGTTGATCTCCATAATGGGGTATTTGCTGTCTCATGCTCAAGCTCAATGTGAACATATAGTTATGCATAAGATTGTTTAGGATAAATCTCATCATATCCTCCACAATTTCACACCCCAACCCCAGAAGTCGTGTGCATCTTAGTAATGAATAGTTTGGAGGATTTTTTATCCTTTCCTTGAATAAATCAAGGCTGCACAACACAGTGAAAGTCTGCTGCTCCAAATCAGTAATATGTTTTGATCCTTGGTCATGCAAAGGAATATTTCCACAACCCTCCATAAGATGTGCTGAAATAACATAAAGTGGAAACTTATGCATACCTTGCTGAAGCTTGGGAACATCTTGTATGCCTATAAGGGTTCCTTCCTCCAATATGTTGGCTCCCCCAACTGCTGATGATGATGGCTGCTCTTCCATAGTTGTATCAGTGCAAGTAAAAGTCTCCTCAAGTGGTGGTGAAGGCTTCTCCTCCTCTGATTTCTTCTTGTCAAATATTTTGATCACCCTTTGAGTAAAATTTGCAAAAGAAGTCACTCTTCATGACTAAAATGGCCGAACCACCAAATGTTTTCTTTACTCTCAAGGTGCAGCGCTGAAATCTCAACAACCTCTCTTTCTACCACTGGATGTAGTAGGAAGAATTAATCTAGCTTCATTACCCAAGCCTTTGCTGTACATGTGGATGAACCATCAAAAGTAGATAATAGAAATCTATTGCCCTTTATTCTCCTATTGCTGCAATGTCTCCTTTCTTCTTCGAGTTGAATAAACTGTGGAAGAGTTAGAGTTTCCTTGAAAGCTCTAGGTTGAGACTTATATTTTGCCAGGTATCCACTTAGGATCTCATGTTCCAAGTGCCCTCCATCTCCATGATTCTTGTATTTTTCCTCAAAAGGAAAGGTCATAGGGTATTTCTTTGGAGCTCTCTGCAACACTGGTTCTTTCTTCTGATAATATGAAGTACATGGACCTTCCCCTTCTTAAACTCTCTAGAGGTCTCATTGTATCTTTTCTCTTTCATTTGCTTAACCTCCTTAGAGAGGTTCTTCATAGCTATGAAAAGTGATGAGACAAAGCTCATTACTTCCATCATTTTAGATCTCTTCTCCTTCTCTTCTTCTTCTGATAGCATATTGGCTGAAAACTCACAGACCGAGCCAAGATTATGCTCTGATACCACTATAATATTTCCAAAAGGGGAAATCAACAATACATGCACATAAAACACATTTTTTATAAATTTATACCATAATAACTCATAACAGCCCATGGATCCCTTATTTTATTCATTATAGGACCAAAATCCAAAAGGAGATCAGAAACAAATCATTATGGATGAGTTAAAGAAGTCTCCCACACCCAGAATAACTTAAAAACAATGCAACCCCAAAACTACTGCAACAAAGAAATACTACAACAAGTGACAATGCAGTCTAATGAGGGTTTATACTAAGAAATTATAGAGACAAATAGATCTGCTATTATATTAATCAATAATTCTCAAAAACTGAGATCTAGTCTCTTTTATACAAATCCAAGAGAACCTAGGAAGGGTTTTTGGAAATACACCCAAATACAAATGCTGATCTACAGCCCTAGGACTGAAGAGTCAATGCAAACTGAAGCTCATGTGGTAGAAGGCTGAAATAATGTAGATCTGATGTAGATCTCCTCAAAGGTCTCCTCCACTAAAAGGTTGAACCCTTCAACCACAGGAAAACACTCCAAAGGAGCCACAAGATCCCTCACTGAAGCTGCCCTCCAAAATAATGCAATTCCTAGTTGAAACTACATTGTAAATGATGGGGATAAGTTGGCCTGATGCCAAAGATCTGAAATGAGCTCAAGAACCCTCCAAACTGATCTCCCAAGAGAAGGAATCCTTCCTCCTATGAAAAACTAGCTCAGAAAGTGGGTTTCTCAACCCTCCACTGCAACACCCTGCAACACAACAAAATATTTTGCAGAAACTGTGCTATAGCTTATGACTGAAGCTTGGATAGAATTCCAAATATGTGGAATGATAGATCAAGACTCTCCCAAAATTCCTCTCAAGGAAAGATTTGGAATTCCTAAACAGGAATACCTTGTGCTAAACAACACCAACAATCTTAGCTAAACAGCTGAAGAGAGAAAAAGTCTAAAAAGACATATCAAAATAATACTCATAAGCTAACCGCATATGGATTCCATCCTCTTCCTTATAAAAAATGTGAGCCTTCTCACCTTGGGTCCCACTAATTAGGGTTTCCACTATCATACAATCAATCTCCCTCCAAAACTGCACTGTCCCATCATTAATGCCACTCCTCCATAACAACGCTATTTTATTTGGTCAAGGTTGAACTCTTCAACCTTCTCCAGCCCCTTTTCACACCTAATGGTCTTCAATCCAGCTTTTGTATAGCTATCTAAACTAATCCACATTCATATTGAGCTGCCTTATTGATGATCCACTCCACCCATATTAGTGTTGTTAAGTTGGTCAAACTTGACTTTGTCCACATGCATTAGCCCTTGTTCACACAGGATGGTGCTAGATCCAGTTATTATCATGATCCCTTTTCACATCAAGAGGGATTTTATGCTTATTTGAGATATGTATGGGCCTCCTTACCCATTTATTCATCTAACTAGGTGCTAAGAACAAAATTAATATTCCTTTTAGCTGCATGCTAATTTAGGAATATTACATTGGAAGATAAGTTGTATGAAATAGTGCCTAAAAGTAAGGAATGTGGATGTTAGTATGCTTGAGGACTATGAAACAACTTTGAAGAATGTTGTGATTTAGAGGAGCATCCCAAGGAGGTGTAAGGGATCAATAGTTGGAGGGATTGAGAAGGAGGATATAACACTTGGGAATGTTGAGGTATACTTAGAATTAGAAGATGATATTATAAAGCAACATAACGATGTTGAAGGAGACCCAACAATGTGTTTGATATCTTTTTTGAAGTATAGAGGTAGCGTAATTTTAGAATTTTATCGCTACTATGGGAGTTTGAAAGATGAGACTCTTATTGATTGGATAGGGGATCTCAATAGGTACTTTGAGTATGAGATTGTTCAAGACCCTAATCATTTTTTTTCTGTAATAAAAAAACCAAAATGGGTATGTTACACTCTAGTGGGATTTTGTATTCAAAGGATGGACAATTGTTAGTAGGAGATAAAAATTTGGAGAAAATTGGTGAGTAAAACCATGGATAAATTCCTATAATTTGATTACTAGCATATCTTATATAGGCAAGAACACAACTTGAGTCAAAAAGATAAAATTGACCAAGAGTAGACTGAAGAATTTTTCAAATTTTCCCCTCGATCAGAACTAAGAGAATCAAAATACCAAAGGGTTTCCTGAGATATTCAATAGAATAAATGTTAGATAAAATATTATATGAGTCCGCATTTCTTTCATGATGTAGATAAAGTCTATTGAATGCGTCTAAAAGTAGAATAAATTTTGTCTAGGAGATTGGAGAAAAAATTTAGGGGTGAAGGTCCTAAAGTCAAGGAAAGGACAAGTGTTGAAAGAGGAAATTGTAAGAATAAGAAGGAACTAGCAGTGAAAATATAGGACAAGGAAGTGTCATTGGGAGAGGTAGGTGATTTTTAATAGGTAAAGGTAAGTAAGTGGTCACTTGCTACATATGTGTAGTAGAAGGTCAAAATGTGTCTAAATATCTAGAGAAATAAAATTCAAGAAAAAAAAGTGAAGCTAGAACTTAGGTTACCCGGGAAAAGGACGCATTAGTTGTTGAAAACAATGTAGAAATACTTATACAAGTGTAGGGGGGAAACTCAATGTTTAGAAGAGTGTTAATTAAATCTGAAGGGAAGACTCAACTATATTATGAATAAAGGTTGTGGTTTTTTTTAAAATTAAGTGCAAAATTCATGATAAGCATTGTAATATATTATAGATGGTGGGAGCAGGGAAAATATGGTATCCATGGAGGTGATGTAAAAATTAACATTAGTAGGTATTCAACATACAAATCCGTATTAGGTTTCATGGCTACATAAAGGATAATAGGTTACTATGATTGATTAATGCTTGTTGAGATTTTAAATAAACCAGTTTAAGGAATAAGTACAATGTGATATAGTAGAGATGGATGCACGTCACATATTTCTTGAAATACCATGGTTTTTTCACAAGTATGTTTCCCATGATGGTAGGGAAAATACTTATGAAATTGTGAAGGATAGATAAAAATACAAATTCGAGCTATTGGTGGAGAATGAACTAACACCAACAAGTAAAAATGTTTTCAAAGGAAGTGGTAGTATAAATGTTGGTGGTAAAAACCACATTTTTATATGCTTAATTAAGGAATTTATGAGAGAATAAAGGAATACAATTTTTTGCTTTGGCTATAATTCCAAAAAGAGTACTGGAGACTAGAAAGAGAAGTTTCATGTCACCTAAGATTCAACATTTGTTGAAATAATTTGAAAAGACTATAGTGGATAATATGCCAACAAATTTACCATCCAAGGGAGGAATTTACATCGAATATATTTGATACCTAGATCTAGTTTTACAAACAATTTTTTTTACCATATAACTCCAATAAAGAGTGAAAAAGTGAATATACAATTGCAATAGTTCTTGATAGTGGACTGACCATGAGAGTTTAAGCTCTTGTGTTATACTAGCATTGTTGGCACCAAAGAAAGGAAGCGAATGGAAAATGTGTACCAATTCATGGGATATAAATAATATTACTATCAAGTATAGGTTTCATTTACCAAGGATGGATGATCTCATGGATTGTTTGAGTGGGGAAAAGGTATTTTTCAAAGATATGTTTGAATAATGGATATCACCATACTATAATAAGTGAAGGTGATGAATGGAATACAACATCCAAGACAAAATATGGATTTTTTTCAGTGGTTTGTCATGCCATATTGGTTAAGGAATAACCTTAGAATTTTTTTTAGACTTATGAATGAAGTCTTGAAGCCATCTGGGAAAGTGTGTCATTGTATAATTGGATGAAATTATGATATTTAGTAGGTCCAAAGAAGAACATGTGAAACATGTGAAGAAGGTATGAGAAATGCTGGAAGAGGATAACTAGTTGTTAATAATGATCAGGTGATCATGTCCAAGGGAAAAAAATTCTCAAAATTGGAACTGCTCAGAATTGGTTGCAACCTGAACGAATAGATAGGCCTCGTTGTTGCGATTCTGGTGCCGTGAACGAGACTCAAATCCGATGTTGTATGAGAAATATATTGAAGTTTGAAGTTGCCCAATAACATTCAAAATAAGACTTTTGAACAAAAATAATTTGTCGTCTTCAAAAAAATTTTATGGAAAAAATTTCATTTTTATATGGTTTTTGGTGGCCTATCAGAGGGTGCCACGTGGCCTGCCCAGAGGCTGCCACGTGGCCTGCCCAGAGGCTACCACGTGGCCCTAGGCCTATGGTTTAAGTCTGGTTTAAAAAAATGATTGGTGGGCAGACCCGACCCAAGCTGAATGCATTTGGGTCAGTCGAGCATGACCCGACCTGAACGTTTATGGGTCAGCAGATAGCGGCCCTCATGTAGCAGTAAACGGGTGTGGGTCGATCATCGTGTAGGTATGAATGGTCATGGTGGTTGAAGGTTGACCCGACCTGAATGGCTTTGGGTTAGTTGAGTCGTTTCACAATTGAATGAGCGGGAGTTAAGAGGTAAGCCCTTAGGACTTAAGTACGGAAGACCCCGTGACTTCGCGCTAGGACCAAGGGCTAAGCCCATTTCACTGGCGCGACTTTTGTGTTAAGCTGTAGGTACTGGCCCCTTAGCCACGTGACCTGCGGGCTGGGACCATGGGCGAGGGGCTAATCCCTTAACTGCCAGCATTAACCTCTTCGGTTTATCTGCATGTGAACATGCACTTAAAAAATAATTACATTTATTTCCTTCGCTAAATTAGAGTGCGGTTCCGCCAGTTAAGGATTTTATGCCAAATTGTCGACTTTAACTGGAGTTCATCCAAATTTGGTGAGGTTTCCAAGAGACATTGGGCAGAAAATTGTGGAGGTCATAACTTCTCCAATATTGAACCAATTTGGACGAAATTTTGGTAAATTTTGGGTATTCTGAGTGTTCTGGAGTATTTGGGATAGGTTTCAGAGATAACAGAGGTGTTCTTCAACTATTTTTTCTTCAGGGAAGTTTGGAGAGCCATCAGGGCCATGAGGGAAATGGAGCTACATTGGGCTACACTTCACTGTTTGAGGTGAAATAAAAGCCATCCTTACCTTATTTCTGTCTTTTGAATTCAATTTCACAACTGCTTCTACCTATTTAGGCATATTTATCACTATAAAACCAATTTGAGAAACTTAATAGAGCAAGGACATGCCCATTGGGAGCCTTGGACCCGACAGATGTAGCCCAGGAGGGGTGAACTGCCTCATCACGTTGTTGTGTTGTTATGGTGAATTTATGCTGCTGTGTATTTCTAATTTAAGATGTTAAACAATAATTTTAATTAACATTCCCTCACACATAAACTCAAAAACAGTTACCAAAAACACTTTGTTTAATTTGCAAGACATGATAAACACTTTTCACACTTAATTAAATGGAAATGGATACTTTGAATAGCATATAAAAATAGTTTCATTTTCAGATCAGATGGTATCAGAGCTACGGATTTGGGCCTTAGGAGCTAGAGTTTAACTCAACATTTTTTTGTGTAAAGATATAGTTGATTGTTTGCAAATTTTGATGCTTACTAGGCTTAAACTCAAGAGAGGTGAAGGACGCTTGGTTAGTGCACAAAGTAATCCTCAACCAAGAAGGGCCAGAGAGCCACCTCCAAGAGCCATAGAAGCAGCTTCAAGCATGTCTTCAAGAGAGGGAAAAGCTCCTGAAGATATGGATCCCAAAGAAGAGGAACGGGTGTTCCGAAAGGCTTTCTTGGACATGAAGGAGATGGTTAGGATACTCTCCCAAGAAAGGAATGATAGGATTGTTGGAGAAGAGTCTAAAAACTAGAAAGAAGTAGAGGGTTCTTCAGAAGGAAAGAAAAGTGATGACAAGTCAAAGAAAGGACACGGAGGAAATGGTGATCCACCATCCCCATCTTCATCCTCTTACTCTACATCATCATCCTCTACTTCGGTGAATCAATCTCACAAGTCTAAAACCACTGGTAAAATTCCATTTTTAAAGCTTGATGTTAAAGTTAATGTAGAGAAACTTGACAATTGGATAAGACAGTTGGAAGTTTACTTGAGGATACAGAACCTTCATGATGACGACACCAAGATACAGTTAGCCTCTTTGAGAATGGATGGAGCAGCATTGGTATGGTGGGAAGCCAAGACCAAGGATGAAATTAAAAAGAAATTTTATCCATTAGCTCATTTACAAAAGGCTATCATGAACTGGAAAAACTTTAGACAACTTAAGGGACAAAATGTACAGGGCTACACTTAAGAGTTTAGGAGAAGAGCACTCTTATTAGGGGTAGACTTACAAAGTCAAGATACTTTGCTGAAATATATAGGTGGTTTGCACAGCTACCTTAGACATACTATCCTTATGTTCAATCCTACTAGTCTAGATGAAGTTTGTGTACAGGCTACACATTTAGAGGCTAGAGGGAAAAACACTTTTGATGAGGGTAGAAACAAGCCTTTTAAGGGGAAAAAAAACGATAAAACCTTTAAGGGAAAAGCAAAAAAGAATGCATCTGTCAAACAAGAGGGTGAGAAAGTGATATGTAAACACTGTTAAAGAGAAGGCCATGAAGAGAAAAATTGTTGGAAACTACATCCTGAAAAAAGAACTCAGTTTAACAAAAACAAAGGAAAGAAGAAAATTGCAGCTACTACAACTACACCACAAGACTTAGGTGATGATTCAGCTGACGAAACCAAAATTGTAGCCATGGGTTTGAATATTATGAAGGGAAAGGAAACTGAAACTAAGCCAAGCACTAGTACTTCAAACTGTCATGTACAAACTCCAAATGAGGAAGACAGAATTGAATTGTTCCATGTGAGGGTAGTCTCAAAACATACAAAAATTGACACACTGTTTGATAGTGGGTCACAAGAAAATCTCATATCAGAAGACTTGGTCAAACAACTTAAACTTGAGACCATTCCACATCCCAAGCCATATCCACTTGGATGGATATGCAAGGATGCAAACTTACAAGTCTCAAGAAAGTGCATATTGCGATTTGCAATTACTACACACTTTATTGACACAGTTGAACTTGATGTAGTACCGCTTGATATATCAGGAATTGTTTTGGGAATTCCTTACTTATTTGACAGGAAAACGATCTTCCATCGCCATGAAAATAAGTATCATATCTTTAAAGATGGCAAGGAGTTCATTGTCAGAGCACAACTCAAGAAGAAAAATATAGCGATGGTAAATGCGGGACAGGTAAAAAGGCTAGTGAATTCTAGTAAGAGTTTTGTACTTCTTATGGTTAAGCCCAAGGTTGATGTGAATCATGAGTCATTTGAAAATTGTGATTCCAAGCTTAAATCAGATTTATATGATGTAGTTGATGCACATCATGAGATGTTTCAGGAACCGACAAGTTTACCTCCTAAAAGGGAGATTCAGCATGAAATCCAGTTACATCAAGATTGTCCTCTTCCTAACATAGGCATGTACCACATGTCTATCATGGAGAATGTTGAAATCAAGAGGAAAATTAAAGACTTGTTGGACAAAGGATTCATAAGACCAAGCACTTCACCATGTGGGTCACCGATAGTGTTGATTCCAAAGAAAGATGGAACTTGGCGCATGTGTGTGGACTTCAGGGCATTGAACAAGATAACGGTAAAGAATCGTTACCCACTCCCAAGGATAGATGATTTGTTAGATCAGATGAAAGATGCTAAATATTTCACTAAGTTAGACTTACGTAGTGGTTATCATCAAGTTAGAATTGCAGAAAGTGACATTTGGAAGACAACATTTAAAACCAAACAGGGACTCTTTGAGTGGCTTGTTATGCCGTTTGGTTTATGCAATGCACCTGCAACTTTCATACGAGTAATGGATGATGTCTTACGTCATTTTCTTGATGATTTCGTTATTTTCTACTTAGATGACATATTTATTTTCAGCAAGACTAGAGAAGAGCATGTCATGCATGTTAAGAAAGTACTTGATATTTTGAAGAAAAATCAGTTGTTTCTTAAAATGTCAAAGTGTGAATTTGGGAAAAATTCTTTGGTTTATTTGGGACACATAGTAGGATGAGGTGCTTTGAGAATTGATACTTCTAAGGTAGAAGCCATTGTGAATTTTCCTACTCCCAAATCCATTACAGAGGTAAGAAGCTTTTTGGGTGCAGCTCAATATTGGAGGAATTTTATTTCTAACTTCTCTTCCATAGCAACTCCTATGCATGTAGTGACAAGTGTGAAGCGTGCTTTCCAATGGGGAGGAAAGCAACATAAAGCTTTCAAGTCTTTGAAAGAGAAGATAAGTTTAGCTCCATTCCTTGCATTACCAGACTTGAGACAGCCATTCGAGATTCAAACCGATGCTAGTGATTACGCCATGGGTGTAGTTTTTCTACAACATGGTAAGCCTATCGCATTTCATTCTAAGACATTTAATGGTGTTGTTGTGAATTATCCTACATATTATGAGGAGTTGTATGCGTTGGTACAAAGTGTAAAAAAGTGGAAACACTATTTGATGGGAAAAGAAACAGTTGTTCATACCGATCATCAGCCTTTACAGTACTTGCAGTCACAAATTAAATTACAATAGTCACGACATTTCAGATGGATGGGTTTCCTACAACAATTTCACTTGGTAATAAGGTACAAGAAAGGTATTTTCAATAAAGTTTCTGATATGCTTTCAATGCCTATTATTAGTCCTACTACTTTACTTAAGAATGATTCTATTGTACATGAGAGCTACATAGAATAGTATGCATCATATGTTGATTTTAAGGATGTGTATGCTAATTTGAGTGAAGGGAATCATGTTGAGGAGAATGATTATAATTTGCATAATAATTTGTTGTTTCATATGGGAAAGTTATCTATACCACAGGGGGAGAGACTAAGAATCATGAGAGAAGCTCATTCTTCTCTTATTGTTGGAGATTTCGGGGTAAGCAAAACAGTGGCACATTTACAGTGGTATTGTTATTGGCCTCGCATGGTAGATAGTGTTTCACGTTTCATTAGAGGTTGTTCATTATGTGCTACAAGAAAGCCTAGCAATAGGAATCTTGGTTTATATACGCCATTGCCGGTACCTTCTAGACCATGGGAAAATGTTTCTATGGATTTTGTTGGAGGTCTATCATTATCTAGAAAGCAGCATGATTATCTTTATGTAGTAGTTGATAGATTCAGCAAGATATGTATTCTTATGCCATGTAAGAAATCTATAAATGCTGAACAAACTGATGACTCTATATTTTCAACATGTATGGGTTCATTATGGCTTTCCTACTTCTATTGTTAGTGATAGGGATTCCATATTTGTTGGGAATTTTTGGTCCAATCGATAGAAGATGATGGACACCAAGTTGAAGAAGAGTACTGCTTTCCATCCGCAAACAGATGGCCAAACAGAGGTAGTGAATAGAACCATTGTACATATTTTGAGAGGTTATTGCAGCAAACATCCCAAGCTTTGGGATGAGCACTTGCATTACATTCAGTATGCTTACAACCCGGCCAAGCACTCTTCTACAAATACTTCACCTTTTGAAGCTTGCTTTGGGTATTTTTCTAAGTCATATTTAGATTTCATTCTTGAGAAGGATGTTGCCATTGATGGGCATAGTGACATTGACAAAGCTCACATGTTCATTGAAATAATTCAGCTTATATATCAGCAGGTTCAAGAAAAACTTGAAATAAGTCAAGGCAAGTACAAGGAGAGGCATGAAAAACACATAATTGATCATAAGTTTCAAGAAGGAGATGAGGTATGGCTGCATATTAGTAAGGAAAGAATGCAAGGAGAAGGTAAAAAGCTGAAGCCTATTCATTATGGTCCATTCAATATCCTTAAAAAATTTGGAAATAATGCTTTTCAACTAGAGTTGCCTTCATATATGCAAATGTATTCCATTGTGAATGTGGAAAATTTATGTTTGTATGAACCTCCTTTAATTGCTGATTATGAAAGTGACATTTAGATGCCATCCATAGAGGATTTCTCACCATAATTTTTGGATGAGCTGAAAGAGGATGTTATCGTTGACAAAAGGACACACACTTTGAGGAGGGGAAATATTGATTATGTTCGGGTTGGTATTAAAGGAAACAAACTGAGTAAGGAAAAATGGATGGAGGTGGAAAAGGTGAGGGATATGTACCCTCATCTTCTTAATAGGTAATTAAAGGATTTTTGGGTCCAAAATCTTCCTAATGGGGAGGTGTGATCAGGTGACCATGTCCAAGGGGAAAAAAATGCTCAAAATTGGAACTTCTCAGAATTGGTTACAACCTGAACAATTGGATAGGCCTTGTCGCTGCGATTCTGGTGCCATGAACGAGACTAAATCTGATGTCGTATGAGAAAGATATTGAATTTTGAATTTTCCCAATAACCTTCAAAACAAGACTTTTGAACAAAAATAATTTGTCATCTTCAGAAAATTTTTATGGAAAAAATTTCATTTTTATATGGTTTTTGGTGGCCTATCAGAGGGTGCCACATGGCCTTCCTAGAGGTTGCCACATGGCCCTAGGCCTATGGTTCAAGTCTTGTTTAAAAAATGATTGGTGGGCAAACTCGACCTGAGATGAACGCGTTTGGGTCAGTCGGGCACGACCCGACTTGAACGTTTATGGGTCAGCAGATAGCAGCCCTCGTGCAGCAGTGAATGGGTATGGTTCCTTCATCGTGCAGGTGTGAACGATCATGGTGGGTGGAGGTTGACCCAATCTGAACGGATTTGGGACAATCGGGTCGTTTCACAATTGAACGAGCGGGAGTTAAGAGGTAAGCCCTGAGGGCTTAAGCACGGAAGACCCTGTGACTTTGTGCGAGGACCAAGGGCTAAGCCCATTTCATCGGTGGGAATTTTGTGTTAAGCCATGGGTGCTGGCCCCCTAGCCACGTGATCTGCGGGTCGAGACCATTGGGGGGGGGGGGGGGGCTAATCCCTTAACCGCCAGCACTAACCTCTCCGGTTTATCTACATGTGAATGTGCACTTAACAAAACGTTACCTCTCCGCTGAACTAGAGTGAAATTCTGCCAGTCAAGGAGTTTCTAAAAAAAATTTCGACTTTAACTAGAGTTCATCCAGATTTGGTGGGGTTTCCAAGAGACATTGGGCAGAAAATTGTGGAGGTCATAACTTCTCCAATATTGAACCAATTTGGATGAAAGTTTGGTCAATTTTTGGTATTCTGATTGTTCTGGAGTGTTTGGGATAGGTTTTAGAGCTAATAGAGGTGTTATTCAGCCATTTTTTCTTCAGGGAAGCTTGGAGAGCCATCAGGGCCATGAGGGAAATGGAGCTTCATTGGGCTACACTTCACTGTTTGAGGTGAAATAAAAGCCATTCTTACCTTATTTCTGTCTTCTGAATTCAATTTCACAGTTTTTTCTACCTGTTTAAGCATATTTCTCATTGTAAAACCAATTTGAGCAACTTAATAGAGCAAGGACATGCCCATTAGGAGCCTTGGACCCGACAGATGTAGCCCAAAAGGGGTGAATTGCCTCATCATGTTGTTGTGTTGTTTTGGTGAAGTTATGTTGCTCTTTATTTTTGATTTAAGATGTTAAGCAATAATTTTAATTAACATTCCCTCACACATAAACTCAAAAACAGTTACCAAAAACACTTTGTTTAATTTGCAAGACGTGATAAACACTTTGAACACTTAATTAAATGGAAATGGATACTTTGAATAGAAGATACAAATAGTTTCATTTTTAGATCAAATAAACTTTAATAAGTGTACTTTTCTAAAAGAAGAATTAATATAATTGGGTTTTTGGTTTCCAAGGATGATTTAAGGTAAAGTATATTTTGGATTGGTTGTCACTTAAATGTACAATTGATGTTAGGATTTTCTACAGTTTAACATATTTTTATCGAATATTTATCATAAATTTTAATTAGATTTGTGCACCTCTTACCAAGTGTATGAATAAAGGAACTTTACAATGGATAAAAATAGTAATGAAGTCTTTTGAATGTTTGAAGAAAAGGGAAATTGAACAACCAATGTTTTCACTTGTGTCACTTAAATGTACAATTGATGTTAGGATTTTCTACGGTTTAACATAATTTTTATCGAATTTTTATCATAAATTTTAATTAGATTTGTGCACCTCTTACCAAGTGTATGAATAAAGGAACTTTACAATGGATAAAAATAGTAATGAAGTATTTTGAATGTTTTAAGAAAAGGGAAATTGAACAACCAATGTTTTCACTTCTATATTTTAGAGAAGTATTTCAAGTATATTGTGATGCAAGTGATTCAATGATTAGAGTAATATTGAGCCAATGTGGAAGAGCGATATCAATTTTCAGTGAGAAAGTGAATGTTGTTAAAAATAAATATTCTATTTATGATCAATAATTTTATGGTATTGTGCATTCCTTGAAATAGAGACATTACTAACTACCTAAGGAGTTGATTTTGTTTACTAATAAAAATGCATTTGATCAATAAACTATCATGGATATTCCACTAGATAGTTTGTCACAACAAATATGATAAAATTATGCTTAAAGTATGAAATGTACACTATGTGGGTGTATATCTCCTAAGATTTCTGGATTTGTACATTATTTTTTATTGTGTATTCATGAAAATTAAAATTATGAAAAAAATATAGAGTGGTGAAATAAAACTCACAAACCACAAATTAACACAATATATAACATGGGAAACCCTTTTGGGAGAAAACCCAGCTAGAAGGTGAGGTTTCTCTACTCTCTTTCTTTGAATGGAAAATGGCTGCATGTACACATAAGTGAGGCTTATGGCCTAAAATTTGTTACAATGCAAAAATCATCTCTTATGTTTCTCTCTCCCTATCCACTCAGCTAATCTTATTAGTGATAGAACAAAATTGCACTCCAATAGAATGGAACCCCTTTTCCTCTTAGTGGTCCAGTTATAGCACAACCTGATAGCTCACCAGTGGTTAGGTTTGACTCCCTCAAATTTTTACTAGAGTCACAATATATACTCTTCTAGAGTCTTGTCTATCATTATCACAAGTATATTTCATTTTCCATGAATAATGGGGGCTAACGTGGCATCGTCTCAAATTATGGTGGTCAAAAGAGGTTGGTCAATTTCTGAGTGGCATAAATTTTGCATAAAAAATTTGATTGAGTTTATTCTTTTGTTGTTGAGAGGTATATGTGTGTATAATTTCACAAATATGTGTCACAATCAAGCGAAAAAGTTTTACCCCTAAAAAATGTTGTTTGATGCCTCAAACTACCTCTAAAAGGTTTCAAACCCTAACTAGCCAAAATTGGTTCCGATGGTAAAAATGGTCTTGTGATTAGATTCCTCTACTTTTCTACTTTGAAAGAATTAATATGGATTATAAATAATATAATGATCCAATCCATATCACACCTCCCCATTTTGGGAGAATTTTAGTCCCCATAATCTTCTACTAAATGAGGTGATGAAATTTTTCCTTCACCTTCTCTCATGTGTACCATTTAGCCTTACTTAGAAGCTATCCTTTCAATCCAATATATCAAAGTTCACACTACCCCTATCTTGTATCTTTAAACCTCTTTTGAAAAATTGTATCTTTTTTTCAACTTTTCCTAAGCATATGGTTCCAAATTCTCTACTGTAGGGAGGGCTTGTTCCTCTTCCTGGTCTAGCATGGAAGGTTCATAGAGTTTTAGATTATCTACATTCATGATAAATTAAATGCACAGGTCTGGGGCTAGAATAGTTCTATAGGTTTTATCTCCCACATTTTCCATTATCTCAAAGGGACCATACCACAAAGCCTTGATTTTTTACCAAGACCTGGTAGCCTCTCCTTTTTCAATTGTAACCGTACTTTGTTTACCCCCTTGAACAAATTATATTTTATGCGTTTATCATGCCTTAAATTGTATTTTTACTTTGGCTTCCATAATATATCTTATACCTATATATGGATTAGCCTTATCTTCTTTACAAAATTTTCTACCATTAAGGCATAAGATCCTCCCTCACTCCTCCTTGCTTCTCATATGCAACATCGAATGGTGATGGTGGAATATATCCCAAACACGTTTAAAATAGGGACATATCAGTAGAAGTGTGGAATGATCTATTATAATATATATATATATATATATATATATATATATATATATATATATATATATACCATATTTTCATCCAATATATTTGGACGCTTTTGTTTGTAACCCTTGAAAATATTCACCAAAGCCTTGTTGACTATTTATGTCTGCCCATTTGTTTGTGGGTGGAATGTTGTATACCTATTCAACTTCATTTCCATATTCTTTCATAATGCATTCCAAAATGAACTGATAAATTTTGTATCACTATCTAAAATAATGCTCCTTAGTATCCCAAATTGCACCCAAACCTATACAAAGAACAATTTTGTTGTTTTTTTCCCACTGATGGTGTTTTTACATAGCAATAGAACACACATATTGTTGAAACTATCAAATACCATGAACATGTAGTCATGTCCCTTCTTGGTTTTTGGTAAAACTCTCATAAATTCCATTTAAATTATTTCCAAAGTATGAGTGGGTACATGACAGGGATGATATATACCCTATTTCTTATTGTTAGGTTTTTTGTACAACAAATAATTCATCCTCTTATGAATCTAGTTACATGTTCTTGCATCTTGGTCCAATACACATACCTCTGCAAGTTGGCCACTATCTTCCCTACACCAAAGTGGCTATAACCTTAGAGGTGTAAGCCTCTCTAATCAGCTATAGCCACTCACCTTTAGGAACACATAATTTATCCAACCTATAGAGTAACATGTCTTGGAAATGTTAATAAATTGTGTCCTCATCACCGTGCACATGACTTTGGATTTGCAACTACTTAAACACCTCCTTGGAGTCCTCATCCTTTGAATATGCATGTTTGTATTCATCATTGGTGAATGAATCCATGTGCATTAGAGATCCAAAAGCTATGGCTTTGATGTGGGTGGCCTTTAAAGAATTTCCTCAAAACTCTTTGTACTCCCCTTCTTATACTTGATCACTAAATGAAACTAATGTAGAAATCCTATCCACTTGTAATTCTGGGTCTATTGTATTTTAATCTATGCTTATAAGAACTGTAGTGGCTAGTGATTAGTGTGGATTACTATCTCATTTCCAAAAAAATAATGTTTCCATGTGTGTGGATGCTTCGAGTTTTACATGCACATAATGCACAATCCTGTTGATGACCTTTGTTTTACCATCATTTTTGGGGTGGCAGGTTGTGCACTTAGTGAACTTGGTATCTAGCATCAACCAGAGGCTTGACCAAAATGTACTCAAGAACTTGTTGTCTTGATATGAGATTATTCGGACCGTGGGGTTCCAAATTGCATTCATACTCGTTCAAAGAATAACTTAGCATTATATTCAGTTGTGATACTCTTATTGTAAGCCACCATAATGCCCATCTTAGAGAATCTATCAACGACCATGAAAACATAGTTTTTTCCATGCTCAGTAGAAGTAAGGCCTGACATGTAATCCATGGATATGGATTCGCAAGGCCGACTAGGAGTAGGAAGAGGAGTATATAGGCCTTGCTTCTTGATTTTCAGTTTGGAAATGGCGCAGACAGTGCAGGATATGATGTCCTTCCCAACATCCCGTGGAAGGTTTGGCCAATAAAAATACTTCTACAACATTGCCACTATTTTCTTTACTCCAAAATTTCCAACAAATCTACTATAGCACCTCCAAAATAATATTGGCATGCTCACTTGAAGGAACAGAGAGGTGCCCCAGGTGGCATATCAATGTGCCCTAGATATGTAGAACTCTTTGAAAAACCAATTATTTGTAGATATGTATCCATCCTAACATACCAATCTCTTGGGGCTTGCTTGAGGCCATAAAGTGAATTATTTAACCTATAGACATGAGTTTATCTATTATGTATCTAAAATCCCAAGGGTTTTTCAATATATATTTATTTATATATGGTTCCATTCAGGAAAGTTATATTTACATCCATTTTATGGATGGTCCATCTCACAATTGCTTCCAAAGAGACCAATGATCTTATAGTTGTGTATATTATTGTAGGTGCAAATGTTTCTTCATAATCGATGCCTTATTGTTGAGAGAATCTCCTAGCGACAAACCTTTCTTTGTACTTGTTAATTTTTCCATCTGATACATGCTTAATCATGTAGATCCATTTGGAAGTTACAAAATATTTTCCATTCAGCCTAGGAATGATTTCCCAATCGTCATTTTTCATTATAGATTAATATTCTTCATTAATGGAATATTTCCACTCTTGATGTTTCAAAGCTTCTTCAAAATAGGATGGTTATGCTTCAATCAATTTTTTTTATATAGGATGAATATCTTGAATATCTTTTGGGATTTTTACTTTCCCTCAATGTTCCTTTAGTCGCAACATGTCCTTCTACTTCTTGAAGAGTTGATGTTAACCAAGAGGGTCTCTTATGAGTTTTACACATTATGACTTGTTGCACATGTTAAATGGGGCCTTCTTCTTCATGACTAGATATAATATCTTATTCTTCCCTTGGAAATTCTTCAGATATAGGTAGTTCTTCATCATTAGAATCAATCAAGGGATCTTAAGACTTCTTGTAGGTAATGTTTTCATCAAAAATGACATCTCTACGTACTTAAATTTGGTGACCTTCCTTAATGTAGATCATATATTCCTTTGATGAGGTACTTTAGCCAACAAATATTCTATTCATGCTTATAGGATCCAATTTATTTCCTTTATCTTTTGGAATGTGAATGTAGACAGGGAAAATATTCAAAGATGGTCTACACCACCTTTTATTTCGGTAAACGCTTCTTCAGGAGTAATGTTATCAAGTATCTTATGAGGACTTAAATTTTGATTATGGACTATTTTTTTGGATGCTTCACCCCACATGAATTGAATTAAGTATTGATCATGTAGCATTGCCATTACGCATTCTTCAATTCTATGATTCTTCCTTTCTGCTACTCCATTATGTTCTAGATTATATGGAACTATCAACTCATTCTTAATTCCAACCTCCTTACAAAAATATATGAGTTATTTTGATGTGTATTACCCTCCATTGTTATATCTTAGCACTTTTATCTTCCTTTCTATAATATTATCTCCTTCTAATTTTAATTTTTGAAATTTATCAAATTTTACATCTTTGGAATTAAGTAAATAACTCCAAGTCTTCCTTGAGTGGTCATTAATGAAAGTCACATAGTATGTATAACCTCCAAGATATTTTGTAGACATAATATTACAAACATTAGAGTGAATGAGATCCAGTATTTCCTTAGATCTTGAAGAAATACTTCCAAAGGGTCATTTTTACCTAGTGCACAACCCTTGCAAATTCCTTCATGCTCTTCATTCAAATTAGGGATGTCATTTACCATAGCTTTTAAGGATGGTAATATTTTGTAACGCAAGTGTCAAAACCTCCTATGCAAAAGATAACATGGATTGATTTCAAGGTGAACTAGGGCTTGAGAGAGAGGTGTAAGTAATATTTAGAGCCTTCCCTCATGAATCCCAATAATTTTTTCATTATCAATGATAGAACCCTTACTCCATAGCATAATTTTTCCATATATAAAATCAACTTTATCCCCTTCATCTTCTAAACAAGAAATAGAAAGTAAATTTGTCTTCAAACTTGGGACATATAGCATGTTGTTGAGAGGTATGATTCCTCCATATTCCAACTGCAACATGGTTTATCCAATGAGAATATATTCATCTTGATAGAGTTTAGTTTCCCATGTTTAATTTTCATATTTCTAGAATCTCCACTGTCAATTACCCATATGTTTTCATCTTTAAAAGTACCTGTAAGTGATAAGAATAATCCTTTGTTCTTTGTACATATGTTCTTGGTCATGTAATTCTTGATAGATAATGAGAGATCCCAAACTTATTTGATGCCTTTCTTCAGATAGGATGTCTTCATGGAGAACTGCTTCTTCAAGGATGCAATGATCTTCATCATTCCCTCAGTCAACCTTAGCTCTAAAACCATTTTGAGAAACCAATAGGGCTACAATTGAAGTGATTTCTCTTAGACTTGATAACTTCTTGTGATGTTATTTTAATTTTCTTGATTATTATATTCTTCTCATATTATTATTATGTTGTTATTATCATAAAACAAATACCAAAACATGAATATCAATAGTACACATGGACACAAGATGTAATTTTCTAGCCAGGGCCAAAACCTCTCCTAGAGAGGAAAACCCACAAAATCTCTTCTCTTCTTCTAGATTATTCAAATGATGAATTCAAAGACCTATAAACTAGTACCAAGACCCTTCCAAGGAAAATTCAAATCTCTTCCAATTGTATAACTTCGATCCCCAACTTCATATTTTCTGCCCTCACTACATGTATGAAATTTTCGGCCCCTACAACAACTACAATTTTTGCATGTGGGATAACTTAGGGATTCTAAGGCTTCCTCCTTTATTCGTTTGGTATGATTCCTATTCTAATACTTGTAAGTGAAAAAATTTACCTTTCTTCTACCAATTCCAATCCTTCCCTTGAAAATTGAAAACTTTTGCCTTGATGTTGAAGAAACCCTAGCCTTCCTTCACACATGAGAGAGAGAGAATGTGTAAAAATAAAAAAAATCGAATTCCTTCTTCCATATAGTCCTTCGCTTGCCTTATTATTATTATCCTTTGCTTCCTTGATGATTTAATGAGTAAGTGATCAAAGGAGGTCGAATGGTCTCTTATATAGCCCTTTCAGGAGTACGAATTACCCTAATTAGGCTAACTTCTCCAATGTTAGTCCAACTTGGTATTGGAGGTGTGATTTAACAATTATGACTCAAAAATAATTATTTTGACATGTTACAAGATGCCCAATGGGGTGTTTTACATATGAAAATTCCTCTTTGACTTCTTGACTCTATGCCAAAACCTAGAAGCACTCAATGGATGCTTTGACCTAAAATAAATTGACCTCGAGCATGAAACCCATGCTTATAAAAAATAATAACAATACTTTTATTTTATTTTTACAATATCGAAGAATCAAGAGTACATAAGAATACCAAACGTAGTTACATATTTCAACATCTCCCTCCATAACACCATTATGTGAGTGGAGGCCTCATAAGGCCAATTAAAAAAAAAAACACCAAATTTTTTAGTTTAAAGTGGCCCTCACACCTATTTGCTAAAAAGTCACGAGGGACACACAAATGTCACCGTAATAGCCACACATAACCTTGTGCTTTCTCCATTAATAGGTGCAAGTGTTCTCATGCCTACCTATTCTACAACCATGATCATTGTCGCAGTCGTACCTCCCTATCTCGTGAGGCCCCTTCCAGAGATTTTGGTGCTCATTTTTTGTGCAACCACGATATCATCATGATTGTATCTTTTTTAGTCGTGATGCCATCATGTATTTTCAACCCTAACTTGTGACGTCTCACCTGACTGTGAGCCAACCACTCATGAGGGTTAGGGATTCTTTCTATATAAAGGTCCATAGAAGCGACCTTGCATGACCTATTTAACCTAAAACTATTGAATTGACAAAGGGGATTGATGATAGCTAATTTGTCTCACCTCACGTGATGAAAAGGTTCTCCTGATAACCATAAACTCAAAAAATGGCCAGTATCCACACTAAGTGCCACGTTAGCAGGTAAAAATGAGGTGGAAATGTGGACCCCAATTCCATTATATACACCATTTTCACCATTCTTCTAGAGGCCTGTATGGGAGCCCACAAGCTCGTTTCACCAAACCATTAGTAGCATTGAGATCAGGAAATTCTCATGTACACCATGGTAGCCTCCTTTCACTTCATGAAAAATTTTCATTTTGGACCCATTTCACACTCAGAGTGCTCATCAAGTGTACCTTCTTGCCTATTTGATTACATCTTATTCAATATTTTTAGTACACATTTTATTTTACGAAGATACTTTCACTTTGGGTTTTGATTTCTAAGTTGTAGGATATTGGTAGTTTTAACATCGAACTCTGACCCCCTACTGTACCAATAAATATTCAAGGTATCATTCTCCATTGGAATGATAGGTTTCCTTGAAAATTTTGCATATCCTGACATCATTTCTTTGAAACTAACCATAAGTTCCACCATCTCGGCCACATTTACTATCACCTTCCACTTGCACTCGGTAAAAATTCTCGTTGGTAGATAGAGATTTCACCCACATAGTTTAACCCATTAAGTAGTTCCCATTACACTATTGAAATCCATGACCATTTTCTTAGACTCGGGAGCCATTAATTTGCACAACATTCAAGACAAGCCTCATTACTTTTCTTCACCTTCTTGCTTACAAACTCCTCCCAGACCACCATTCTTATCAGATCATCATGAATGCACCACTACATTTTTCACTTGGACTACCATACCCCCACATTGATGGGGGCCCCAACCTTTGCAGATACCCACATGTATCAATAAGCAGGCCATCGTACGCTTGGGGTACCTATCTCTGTGTTTGTAAATCTCAAAACCACTTTTAAATTATTTTGGAAAGTGTACAAATAGTTTTTTTTTGGAAAATGGTTGTCACTCATATTTTTGTGTCAATTACCTAGTGGTAGTTCCTAGTTTCCCTTGGTTGGAGCTTTTGTTTTACTCACCTCATACCTACATCATTGATCACCATTTTTTCACTCATCCATGGTGACAATTAGAACATACACATACCTCTCGTGGATGTCCTCCCAACCCTAGGGGGATATCCCTCAGAATTTTTATTTTGATTGTCACCACTCACATTATATCTCCAACCTTGGGTAGTTTTTTGTATCCCTCATATGCTCTCAACCTTCGTTATCACGCCTTTGACCCATCATGTTACAATATCTAACTCAACTTCATATGGATTTTTCAGAACCATTTACAAACTGTTGGTGTTTCATTTTTGTCAACTTCAACACTTATCTTCTAGAATCGAAGAAATATGTTGGTTTCTTCCCACCCTTTTAGGCGAAATATCGAGTGAAATAGTTGGAAACCTCATTTCCCACTGATTTCACTAATCCCCCTGATGTTCGACACTAGCACACATTTTTCACATCAATGGTGTATTGTACTTCATGAGCATTGCAATTCTCTCATTTAGTCAAAGACCCATGTATCCAGATCACACCTCCTTCAACAGTGCTTTGTATCTAATGTATGGGGGCACCCAATTAGGTCTATTTTCCAAAGATTCCCCTTATGGCAGCAATAGTTATCTTCTTCAGCCGACAACACATCAACCAATTCAATGTTGATTTGACAGGATTTTACTATGTATTTCTAATATTTTAGTCAAAGTCATCATAATGAGCGTGGGACATTACCACCTCATATAGAAAATTTTATATCAGTATTTATTTCAAGCATGGTTTTCTTTCAGTTCTCGGTCAAGGTATTTCCCCCTAATCATCTCCACAACAAGTTTCTCTCTCTTAAGAGGTAGAAAAGACTCATCGTTAGGAATAAAAAAATATGATGTATTTTGGCTATAAAATTTCTACTAACCTCACACATTGGGGGGAATTTTTATTATGAATAAATGGTACACTGATTTTTACATCGTAGAAGGTACTTAGAGTCAGTAAGAAACATGTACACATGACACATTTTGAGATGAAAACATTATGAAAGGAAAAAATCAAAAGGTTTTCCTAAATTTAACTTTAAAAATAAACCCTCGTGGGTGCTCCAAATGCATTTTATGACACCCTCATGAATTTTTATTCGATAGGCATGAGGGTCACAAAAATCCTAGTCAGCACCTCGGGAGGTGCAATTTCTTGAATAACACTCAAAACCTTGACATGATAGGGCTGAACATTTGAGCCTTGAGGCTCAACAAACCTTAAATGAAGGAGGATGGTAGCTCTCATCTCATTTATATTCCAAATAACCTCATTGATGAGCTAAAGGAAGGAGAGGGTGTTTAAAATTTCTATAAATTCAAGAGAAAGGAGAGCTAGAAAAGGGAAGAGGTTATGCATTGTTATGTTGTCAAAGTTTCTCCAAAGCAATCAAGCATACCAATGGTAAGATAATTCCACCATTCAGAGAGTTTTCTTTGCTTATTTTAGAGAGAAATATTTTACAAAAGAGATTGAGAAGAGGAAATCCTTGTTGAGATATATTGAGCACCATTTCTCAAGCATCTCCCTTCAAGTGTCTTTGAAATTCATTTGTAACACTTTCACTACCATAAATCAATAAAGAGGAACCTTTTCCAATTCCTTTGTTGATTTTCTTAGCTTTCTTGGCTTGTTTCAAGTTGTTTAGTTTTTTTTATGCATTATTTTCAGTTAATTTAATGCTTTGTTTGTCCATGTTTAACCACTAACATTATTCATAATTTGTATATCTTTTTTTAGGAAGTAACCAACTACAAGAGTGGTGGAGTTGGGACTCATATACTACCAAATACACCATACACACCCAACAAAAAATAAAATAGAATACATTAGAACAATTATAGAAAAATTACAAAGAACATGGAAATTACAAAGATAACAACAAAATTGAAGGGAAAAAAAACAAAATTCGAAACATTTTCCTTAATTTATCTAAGGTGAATTAAAATTCATGTGGTTGATAGCACAATTGAACTGTATTTAATTGAAATTGAAATATAATTGTGAAGAATTGAATTTCTATTTCACATTAACTATATTACAATTCAGAGATTGACAAAAAACATGGGACTCATTGGAGGATTCATTCTCAAAAAGGGGCTCGAGTTCCAAACCAAGAGGAAGACTAAGAAATTGCTAGAGAAAGAATGAGGAAAATGCGAGCAATATTAAGAGAACAACAAAAATAAGAAGATGATCCATTTCAACAAAGTGATGCAACTATAGGTAATTCTTTCTCTCGTTTTTCCTATTACAAATATAGTTGTATGCATTATTTAGTATAAACTAAATAAAATTATATTATATATGGATTCCAAACATATTATGTAAAACTTATAGAAGATAGAATAAGATAATGAAATAAACTAAAAGAAGATGAAAAATAATGGTCATATAAACATACGCATGAACAAATATGAAATGAATATTGGTAGTCCAAGAAATATGATTAAAAAAAAGTAAACAATGGAGAATGAAACAATATAAAAAAGAGAAAATATGAAGTGAAAGTAATACCATGTATTTAAAAATTGAGATGCAACAACAACTAAAGAATCCATAAAAAAAAATGAAATTGCATAAAATCCCTAAGAAAATTGATGATATCCTTGATAGTGGTTTTTAATGATGGACCAATTTTAAAATGGCTTAGGTTATTTTGAGATGAAAATGCATAAAGAGTTTCTATTTTCTTATGTATATTAGTCAATGATATCAATGTAATGGTTATAATCCATGAAAAGGAAACTATATCCCCATAACTAAAATGATGATGGTTCATGGTAAACCAATAATAACTTTCCATGATAAATTAAGGTTTGTGGTTAATGAAAAATCACTTGGTTTGATTAATGGTTCATTGAAAATCAAAAACCACTTCAGAAGTGAGATTAATAGCCCATTGCAAATTGTGAACCATTTAAAATTGTAATGGTTGAGGGTAACACACAAAACTAAGGATGTGATTTAACCAAAGAAAATCATTACATTTCCATATTATTTACATGAATTAAAATTCATGTCAATATTTAGAAGAGGGATTAGAAAATATGGTTTTCACATACATGCTCCAAAACATAGAAATATTAGATTGATTAAAGCTCAATATCCTTGTAGGAGTTAAAAGAGATAAAAGGTGTCAAGATATGGAAGGAACAAGAGTATCCCTCCTTCCAATGTGCATGTTTAGAGAACATTCTTTGCTAAAAATATAACAACATGAAGTATTCGTGACATCCATCATCATAACATAATGGTTCCTTGAATCCTAAATTACGATATCTACCTTTTGAACACTTCACAAGTTTCTTCTTGCAAACCTCATGAAGGTTATGAGAATTTGTTCAATTGTGTTCAAAGACATACAAAGTGTAGTGTAGATTCTTGCTTGCACAAAAATGAGTATATTATTAGATAACACTATAATGCTTCACATAAGGCTCATGATTAATCAATATTATTCATATCTTATCAGTGAAAAAGAAATATTATCATGCATATATTGATGATATGCTAATTTTTCATAATGTTAATCTTCTTAGACATTGACAATCTAATGTTGATTTTCAGCTAGTTGTTTCTCAACATGTAGTCTTGAAATATATTGAAAAGTATGCTTCAAAAGTAGAAAATAGGTTATAAAGTTGTCAAAATTTTATGAAAATAATTGAAAACGTAAAATACATTGGATATCCTATTTTGTGTGCATAAAACAAGTTTGTTGTAGAAATACTTGTATACCATGGCATTATAGCACAATAAATCTACCTCTTGTTTTGTGTAGCTGAAATTCTTTTTCTCCTGAATATTGGAAAAAAATTATTAATGAAACTATGAAGGGATGCTCATCACTTATCATGCCAAAATAATTTTTTTCTAATATATAAAACTCTTCACAATTTTATAGAAAAAATTTATAATAGAAATAGATTTTTTTTTTTTTTTTTTAATGTTTCATGCCTAGTGTAAGATATATATATATATATATATATATCCATTCCATTGAACTCAATTTTAGTCATTCTTCTATTCTATTCCCAATAAGGGTTCAAAAGAAGTCGAGACTTTTTTTGGACAAAGTTAATCTTCTACAAACCTTTCCATAACATTGCATTAGATATATATACTTTTCAAGTGAAACAATGACTGAAAAATTGTGGAATTTTAGATACAATTATAATTTTGATTAGGTCTGTTTGTCATTTGAAAATGCTAAAGAATATGATTTCTCCATCAAACGAGAAGTTGATGTTGAATAATACCCTAAAGACTGATTACTTATCTCCAATAATTTCTCCAAATAGAGTCAATGTTTCATACCTTCATAATATTTTTTGAAGTGAATTTGATATATATTTTAATTTGGAACAACCTATGTTCTTAGATGGTGTTGCATATAATTTTTTTAATCTTATAATAAATTCCAATCCAAAGGTGTTGTTTCTAATCATTTATATGGGGAACATTTCTTTTCAAAATCTTCATTGTTAGAAAAAAAATCACTTGCTTTGAGATTATTTTATGCCATCTAATTGAATATGAAAATTACGATCCTCTTAAATTGATTATTCAAGGAATAGTTGTCACTAGAAAGTCCCACCTATTCATTATATTTATCAATCTCTTTCTAGTTTGGTTGTTATTGATATTAGGATTTTACTTTTGCCCACTTCAATTGGTATTGATTTGTTTAACATACATGCAAAAAAAAATACACTATTCTCTCAATATTCCTCTAAAACATATGAAACACTGCATTATTAACCTAAAATATTTCAAAAATAATCTGAATAATATAGACTGATATATTTTCTGTTCACGAGCTATGTGTCCAATGTTATTCTTACATACGAATTCTCATTTACAAGAAACATCTCCAAATAAAAAATCTAATAATTTTAGTGGTAGATTCATCATTATTGTGGATGACATCGGTCGATTACCTCATGTAAGAGATAAACATTTGTATGTAAGTAAAATAGTGGGGAACATCTTGTGGAAAATTTTCAAAATTATTTTTTCTTTTGATACAATATTCCACTAGCAAAAAAATGATCTAAAATAATCATCTTTAAGAAAATTTCTAACTAATGTGACAAACACAGATCCCTTCATTGATGATTAGGATATTCCCATGTTACATATCGATATGATATTTCCTCCTACATAAAAGAGTTTCTTTCATTCAACACTGCACTTACTTCCACAAATAATTTGGTCAACCTACATAATAGGAAGATGATAAAATCATTGAATTCTCTAATTGTATGACATGTTGTAAAGCATAAAAAATGAAAATAAATTGATGGAATTGATTATGAAAAATTGGAATCTGAAATCCTACTATGTCTTAGCCATGCGTAGGGAGCTTAAAAAATACTTTACCACTAGACATAAAATAATTCCCAGGAGAAGGGACACTGAGTCATTAGGAGAATTTGGTTATATTGCAATATAGAGGTAAAGACAACTATTTCTCAGGCATAAGGAGTTGCAAAGAAGATTTTTAGAGAAAATATCTTTCTTGTTTGTAGATGATTGAAGACCTCCTATGTTATAAGCATGATTATTATTTTTAACAAGATTAATTATTTTTTGACTTAGGAGAATTATTATAGATGAATGGTTATATTGTTAATGCAGCTAACCTATAGCTACCCTACTAAACTGAAGCGGAGATCATGGTACAAGGTATCAATTATTAAATGATGATGTCGAGCGTTGTGGAGTGTTATGAGTTATGGGGTGACTTGGCACCCATATTTGAATGATTTCAAATCATTACATTAAACCATACTGTAGCTAAAGGCGTAATTTCAGAGGGTTAATTTTAATGTTCTCAAGTCTGAGGTTCTCTGTGGAAGTTACAGCTAACAGGAGTCACATCCTCTAGCAACCAATTTATCATTCCAAGGCAGGAAAACGAAGCTTTGCATAGGGTTTTTCCTTCAAGTTGAACAATTGTGTGTTTACAAGGAGCCTAGTTGTTGAAAAGTATGGGAAAAGGTGGGAATGTTAATAGGTCCAAGCTAGAAAACACCATGTTTTTTTATGCTAGGGCCAAACCTCAATTTAATTCAGCTGGCTAGTATAAGTTTTTGCAAAAAAATTATGGAGAAAATGTGGCTTTAGCTCAGGCCTTTGCCGAGATATTTGATGGGGAGAAGGTCAAGATAGGGAGCAAGACTTTCAATATCTATGAAGCCGTCATAGCCTGAGCTACTCAAACCTCTGCCACTGGAGAACGTTGGTTCAAGAATAAAATTCTTCCCACAAAAGTAAGTATTTTCCCTAAACCTAAACATGTCAATGTCAAATGGAATCCTACTGCACATATTTTCTGTTTTAAGGTTGAATGCCAACATGTGATCACCACTATGCAATGCTACATTATATGTGAGGGTAGGTTATCCTATGTCCACCATTACCAAATGATATTTCTTGATCATATTTCAGGTGATAAACCTATGAATTTTCCCTACTTCCTATACAAATCCTTGCTCAAGATGTCCCTAAAGTTGCATAAAATCCCTAATTATCCCTTGCACAACCTATATCATAGGGGTTTAATTAAAATATTGATTGTCTACCACCTCAAAAATAAAAGGACCACCTGGGATAAGTTCCTGACAAAGGAAGGGTTTGGTAATATCAACTCTAGGAGAAGGGTAGGGATGCCCAAGAAACAAGCTGCTCATGAACAAACTAGGGCAACTCATATGACAAGAAGGTCACAGCCAGCTCGGTCTACCCCATCAACCAATAGGAAAACTAGAAGTTTAGCTAGGAGGGCTAGAACTGAAACTGTCTCTGTTATACCCATGGTGCAGCCTGTCGAGAAAGTCTATGAGAGGAAAACTCCAAAGAAATCTCAGAATTTAGCAGCATTCATCAGAGAGAATTCTATGAGATTCAAGCAAGGGAAAATTTTTAAGTCCACATGTGAGGAGAACAGAGCTTCTTCCTCGAAATACAAAAGCATAAGAAGGCTGGTATTAGGAGATAAAATTTCAGATAAAACTAGTCCTGAAGTGCCAGTTCAAGTGTCTATTCCAGTTCAACACTCCATTCCAGCAGTTGCAGAAGAACAAGAAGAGGTCAGGGAACCAACACTTGCGCAGTTATTCTCTTCCTTCAAGACACCCCAGACACCCAAGACACCTACAAGGAGAAAGGATAAAATTCCATTCATTGTTATTCATCCTTTGAAGAAGATACCATTGATGAATAGTTTTCAAAGACAGAATATGAAGAAGGTCGGTCTAGTGATATGGTGCAGAAGAGAAAAAAGGGTTTCCTATATCCCAAATCCATACCTTAAGAGGCCTCACACTCGGCCAAAAAACAAACTTAGATTGAATACCAATTTTATTTCTAACCGAAGACTGAGGGATGAAGTCATCAATATTGATGTAAGCCCAGATAAGGAAACCAAGAAGGCCATAGCTAAAAAGAAAAAGCATATAGGAAAAAGAGCTAGAAGGCTCACTAAGGAAAAGTCTCTCAAGATATTTGCTTCAATACTTGATTTCATCTAACTCTTTCAAAAGAAGCTCATGTGTTTTTGGCCTAAGTGAAAAATGCAGCTATTTGCAGAATTTATGGTTATTTCTACCTAACTTTCAAAAAGGCAGTTTTGTTTCCTTGGTTTTTTGGATGCAGGGAGTGGAGGCGGTTTTCTTCAAGTCTCGAGAGGTGCTACTAAGGAGTAGTTACATGCATGTATTATCCACAAAAGTAGCTCCTACCAGGTTTCATTCATCAAAGCTTCCTTCCAAATTTCAGGGTTCTATTTTGTACTTTTCGGGGAAAACAGCCACATGTAATTTCCAAATGTTGTTTACACTTTTTTTGGAGGTGGTTACACCATAACAGAGGAGCAGTCTTCCAACATATTGCCACATCATTCAGCCACTTCGAATTTCTAGCCATCGTTTTTTTTACTTTATTTATGTTATTGCATTTTGTATTAAAGTTTAAAGATAAGCCTCATCTTTTGTATGAGATTGTAATAACTTTTTAGAACAGATTCACACCTTTTGTGGAGATGTCAATATAATGTTTTTTGTATATATGTGACAAAACTCTATGAAGAAAAGGTTTGTGGTTTATGGATATTTTTCTCATATGACCAGTGTACTTTTCAGTGAATGATATTGAAAAAAAAATTGAGGACTTATTACCTACTTGATATGTGTATTGTTAATTTTTCCATGTGTTTCCACACCTTATTTTCTTCAGTTGCAGTTTGTAAATTTAGATACTGTTGTATTTTTTTATTAGTCTCTTGATATGTTTATGCATTTTTTCAACTTTTATTAGTCTCACACAGTGAGCTTTCTTGATGAGATATACATAACGATAATTCAAAGATAATTCCTTATGATAGTCACTTTTCATGATATTTCATTAGATTATTGTAAGTCTTGATACAGCATTCTCTTGTTGAAATATTGTCAAACTATTTTTTTGTGTTATTTTTCACTGAAAGCAGTGGATTTCTACCTTGCAGACCCACTGTCTTTTCTTCTATTTCACACTCTCTTCTCTACATAGACTACAAACTTACCTTTTTTCTACCATATCAGGACTAAATACCCTCATAGTGTGATAGTGAACTTGACTGAAATCCCTTTTCAATGATTGCGGGTTTAAACCACCTACCAATCATATAGTCCAAATCAATAAATTGCCTTAGAGCTTAGGATGTGTTTGGTTAAGCACTAGAAGCATTCAAAGTGTTTATTCCAGCGCTAACATCTTTTGGTGTGTCTCCCGGGAGACGAAAGCCTTGAAATGAAGCATTCTCCTGAGTCTCTTGTTTTGAATTTTTGAAAATCAATTCTTGATGGTGAACAAGAACTAGTAACTTGAAGAATACTACAGATTGGTTCACCTGGCGACTCCACAAAGAGGAAGAGGGGTTTCAAGACCTCCACTACAAGGATAAATCATAGATCACCTACTGTGACTCCAGTTGTTGACCCGGAGAAGATCATTAAAGATGCAAAAGGAAAAGAGAGATCAGTTTAAGCCACATCTCAGTCAGTGAAGAAGGTACATAAAAAGTACATTCCAAAGAAAAAGGTACCTTAATCTACTTTATAATCAAAAGAACTTTTAGTTTCAAAATATTCTACTGAAAATTCTCAAGTTGAAACTGCTTCCCTAGAAAATAAAGTAGATGGTGTTAACCCAGGCTCAGCTGAAATTTTTTATCAGTCATCATTTAGTAAATCTAAGGTAAGTACTATTCCGGTCAAAGTGGAAAAGGCAAAGGTTTTAAGTGTCAATAAGGAATCATAAGAATTTGTGCTGACAGAAGGGGAGTTAGTCCAAGTATTCACAATTGCACCTTTTCTTGATAGGGATGTTTTGACTGAAGAAGATTTTAAAACCATTATAAATTTCCTTCAAGCTGATCCTGAATATTAGTCTTTTATTACCCCTCGGAAAGAGTATTTTCCTTTGTCTCGAAATCCAGCTGTTGGGTCATCCTCTTCTCATCCACTAGAAGGCAGTGTTCCTGAAGGTCTCACTTTCAACTTATCTGACTTTCTAGCTCAGCAAAATGAAGTTGAATTTACCTCATCCCCTCAAGAGACAACATTTGAATCTAATTCTTCTGTAGAAGGTGAATTCAAGACCTCATTTGTTTATCTTTTTGAAAATCCACTGTTTACAATCCCAAAACTTGAAGAATCGGCCCAATATTTCCAACTTTTCACTGTCCCAAATCAGATTCAAAATCCATAAATTGTAATTCCTAATTCCCAAACAGCTACATCAACCATTCATCCATCAATTGTACATCAGAAAAACCATGGCTCAGCCTGCCCTTAAAAGGATGCAGCAGATAGTGGCTGCAAGATATGCACCACTTGCTCTTCCTCAACCTTTGCATCCTCTTCCTCAAGGGGATTACCTGAAATATATTCCAAAATACACCGGGAAGGGAGAAGGATTTTCTGCTAAGGAACATTTAGTTGCTTTCTATAGTTATGCTGATAACCAAAACATTGAACATGAAGATGTCTGGTCAAGACTCTTTGTTAAGAGCTTGGATGGAGAAGCTCTTAAATGGTTTAGAAGTCTACCACCAAACGCAATAATAGGAATAGATGAATTGGAGGAAGTATTTGTGAAACAGTGGGGTGATAGGAAAGACTATGTGTACTACCTTACAGAGTTTGGAACTCTAAAAAAGAAAACAGATGAGTCATTGGTTGAATTTACAAAGAGGTTTAATAAGATTTATCATAAAATTCCTGAAGAAATTAAGCCTCCTGAGACTACAGCTATGATAAATTTTTCCAATGCTTTAGATTCTGAGTTTGTTTTATGGTTAAGTGCTGAAAAAGCATAGACATTGACGGCTATGCAATAGGCTACAATTGCAGTGCAGTCTAATCTTATGGCTTCAAATAAATTGAAAATGGAAGAGGAGAAAGAAGCAAAAGACAAAAAGAAAATGAAAGAAGAAAAACCTTCTTCCTCTAAAAATTTTATAGTAGAAGAAAATATTGATCAAATGTCCAATTTGATCTAGGAACTTGCCTCTAAGATGACAAAATTGGAGTTAGAAAAAAAACAGCTGCTAGAGCCAATCAAAATGATGACAATAGAAATCAGGCTCCCTTTAGAAGACCTTTTCAACCTCAAAAAAATTTACAATGCCCAAGGAGGAATGTTGATGATCAAAATGTTCATCCTCCTTTGAATCATTTTGCGAAAGAAGAGCAGCAAGAACATGAGGAAGAAAATGAAGAAATAAATCTTGCAGGAGAAACATCATAGTCAACTTGTTTGACTTTGCAAGAATATGAAGACCATTCAAGGATATATTTGTTCTCAGATGATGAGAATGCCCAAATTTATGCACAAAATGATAAAAAACAGCAAGAAGCTCAAAACAAAAATTATCCTCTAAGGTCTAAAGGTCATGTTCAACAACCCGTCAACAAAAATCATATTCTGACAAACAAGCTGCCAAACAAAAGGCCAAGGTCAGTGATGTTCCTCCACCTCAAAATTCTGCCCTAATTATCAAAATTTCTGCATAAAATAAAGAATTAGATCCAATTTATTTCAATTTCAAATCAGAACTAATAAAATTAAGATTCATGTCCCACTTCTGGAATTGTTGAAAAATTCAGCATACAAAGAGTCTTTCAAAGTATGTTACAGCCACCTCTTGCTCATGATTCAGTCAATATTGAGGATGAACGTCTTACTATTTATCTAGGCTACCATGTCCAAGACCAAAATGATGATAACTCACCACCTTTCTACCTCTCACTTAATATACATGACAAATTGTTGCATAATTGTCTATTAGATTCTAGGGATTCTCAAAATCTAATGCCAAAGAAAGTGATGGATGAATTAGTATTAGAAATCACCAAGAAATACCATGACCTATACACCTTTGATTCTAAAACATTCAAGTGTTTAGGAGTGATTAAATACTTGGTTGTTTCTCTTATCGAGCTAACTATGAAAAGCTTAGTGAAGGACATCGTAGTTGCAGACATACCTTCTAGATTTTGGATGTTGCTTTCTAGATCTTAGCCTAAAAATTGGGAGGCACCCTTCAGATGGATATGTCATATGCCACAATCCCTGTGTTTGGAGGGGAATTCAGAAGGTTGTATAGGGAAACCCAAATGGCCTACATCATCAGTGATCAGCATAATCCTTCAAATCATCCTATATATGCTAAAGAGAAGGAATTTGGGTCATCCATATTACACCTTGTTGTTGATGATAACAATTTCCAGCCTGAAATCAGTGAAAAAAAACATTTCCAAGGTACAAATGAGCAACATTTAGAGGGAGGAAAAATCTCGAAATTGTACTTTTATGGAGCTTCATCAACATAAGGATCGAGAGCTAGTGTATTCCTCATTTCTCCCACTCAGAAAAGGGTAACTATATCATATAAAATGCAATTTTCCACCACTAATAACATTGTTGAATATGAGGCGCTTGTGTTGGGTATGAAGGCAGCGAAAGAATTGGGAACTGAGCAGCTAGTTTCTTTTGGTGATTCATAATTGGTGATAAATAGCTACCAAGTGAAAATTTCAAATTGAATAATTATAGGAATGAAGTGTGGGACTTGATTGAGCATTATTTTTCGGCATTTAATATAAATTTTGTCACTAGAGAGGAAAATCAAATGGTTGATTCACTAGCTATTACTGCTAGTAATTTCAAAGTTCCTCTTGATGTCAAGGCAACATATGATGTTCAAATTAAAAACAGACCTTCTATTCCTGATAACATCAAATACTGGCAAGTATTTGAGGATGACAAAGAAATTCAAAAAAAAATTGGAGTGTGTTGAAGATTTTGCAGACATTAAAATTGATGATGAGCAAGACATTGTTGAAAATAAAAACAGCAAGCCTTTCAAAACACCATGGCTGGGAAAAACATTATAGATCTGAAAACCAACTATATTCCTAAAGGCCTAGTTCCTTTTGAAAGATTGTTTGACAATAATGATGTCTTCTTAAAGCCTGAAAATAAAGTTGATGGAGAGAGTACAATTGATTGTAATATTAGTACAAAAGATCAGCCAAAATTAGTCAAAGCTTCTAAATTTCTTTCTCTTGAAACTATAATAAAATATATCAAGTTGTTGAAACAATATGCAGATATTTTTGCATGGTCCTATAGCGAGCTAAAGACTTGTGATAGAGGTATAATGGAGCACAAAATTTCTTTGAAAGCAGATGCAAAGCTTGTAGCACAAAAAATTAGGTATATCAATCCCATGTTGCTCCCTATCATTGAAAAAGAAATCAGAATATTATGGGAAGAAAAAATAATTATGCCTTTTATATTTCCTAATTGGGTGGCTAATATAGTCCCGGTTCAGAAAAAGAATGCAAGATAAGAATTTGTGTTGATTTTCGCAATCTGAACTGGTGTTCATTGAAGGATAACTATCCATTACCCAAGATGGATTATATTTTGTCAAAATTTGTAGGCTCCAAAATATTTTCAATGATAGATAGCTTTTCAATTTATAATCAAATTTCAGTTGACAGACAAGACAAAGAAAAGACAGCATTTACTACACCCTGGGGGACATTCATGTACAAAAAAATGCCATTTTGTCTAATGAACGCAGGCGCAACATTTCAACGGGCAATGGATATTTCTTTTGTGGGAGAAAAAGATAGATTTGTAGTCATTTGCTTGAATGACATTACAGTCTATTCAAAATTTGATGAAGATCACTTGAAACATTTGAAACAAGTTTTTGACAAATGCAGAAAATTTGGTTTTTCGTTGAACCCAAAGAAGTCATCCTTTGTTGTTCAAGAAGGAAAATTATTGGGACATATTGTGACAGAAAGTGGTATTTGTATTGATCCAGGGAGAGTAGAAGCTATTCAGAATATTGTTTTGCCAAGGAATAAAAAATAATTGCAGTCATTTTTGGGGAAAATTAATTTTTTGAGGCACTTTTGTCCTAATTTTGTAGAGCTGATCAAACATATAAATGTCTTGCTAAAGAAATATGCAGAATTCAAGTGGCGAGATGAAGGAAAAAAAATATTTTTCAATAATCAAGTCTGCCTTAACTGAAGCTCCAGTTTTGATTAGTCCTGATTTTGAAAAATATTTTCTGATTTTTTCATATGCTTCAGAAAAAACAATTGTAGTTGTTTTGTTACAAAAGAAAAAAGAAGGTTTAGAACAACCTATTTCATTTTTCATTTGTGCTTTAAGAGATTCTGAATTAAAGTACATCTTAACTGAAAAACAAGCATATGCACTAGTTAAGGCTTTAAATTCTTTTCGAGTTTATTGTTACATTAAAAAATTGTTTCTTTTGTGCCACATATCACTGTCAAATATGTATTGCTACAGCCAGATACAGATGGCGAGAGGGGAAGATGGCTGACCAAAATTCTGGAATTTTATATTGAGATCAGACCTACTAAATTGATAAAATGACAAGGCTTGGCTCGCTTGATGGTTGAATCTAACTGCAAGGCTCTAAATCTGAATATGGAGGCAGATGAGGGAAAATATGGAGAAGGTATTTCTGATTATCCTGAAATCTTTCATTCAAATTGGTATAAGGATATAGTATACTTTTTGTTAAATTTCAATTGTCCCCCTGAAATGGAGAAGTCAAAAAGGAGAGATTTTAAATTGAAAGCTATTAAGCATTCCATTTTAGAAGACCATATTTACTGGAAAGACCATGTGGGAGTCTTATTGAGATGCATAAATGAAGCTGAGTCACAGGAGATTATGTCAGAGATACATGCAGGGGTGTGTGGGAGACATTTGTATTGGAAAGCCACTACAAACAAAATCTTAAGAGCTGGCTATTACTGGCCAACTCTTTTCTCTGATGTTTTTTCCAAATTTAGGACTTGTGTCGAATGTCAAAATTTTGTTGGTAAAAATAAGTTTCTTCCATTAACTCTTATTCCTATTTCAATAGATGATCCTTTCCCGCAGTGGGGGTTAGACTTCATCGGTGAAATTCATCTACCTTCATCAGGACAACATCGATGGATTCTTACATCTACAGACTATTTTACTAAGTGGATTGAATTTTTTCCAACCAGGAATGCCACTGATATGGTAATAATCAAATTTCTGTTGGAAAACAGTATGGCTAGATTTGGTTGTCCACAGAAATTAGTGATTGATAATGCAATGGTTTTTAAGTCTACTAAGATGCATAAATTCTATCAGCAATATGGTATTGAATCATTAATTCTAATAAAATCTTGGTGAGAATCATTAAGAAGATGTTGCCTGGAAATAAGAGAAATTGGGACACTCAGCTGGTGCATGCTCTTTGGGTAGACAGGGTAAGTGGAAAAAAATCAATTTGAATGCCTCCCTTTCAGCTTGTATATGGTACTGATGTTGTAATGCCATTGCAATTAGCTCTTCCTATTACGAAGTTTCTACAAGTTGAAGTTGATGAAAATCCAATTCAAAGGAGAATGTTGCAACTAATAGAAGCACATCAAATTAGAGAATCACTAATGGACAAAGTATAGAAATATCAGACTAAATTCAAATCTGTTTTTGACAAAAGAGCAAATCAAAAATTATTTCAGGAGAATGATTTGGTGTTGTGTTGGGATGTCAGGAGGGAAGACAATGGAAAGCATGATAATTTTGACAATTTGTGGCTTGGGCCATTTATAATTTCTCAAGTTTTGGAAAACAATACATCTCTGCTCAAACATCTAGATGATGATCAGCTGATTGGAGGTCCAATTAATGGTCATTTTCTTAAAAAGTTCCTTGTTAGATAAGTTAGTTGAGTCATTTCATTGTAAATATCTAGTGTGATGTGTCAATAAAACTCCATGCCCAATGGTACTTGTTTCTGTAAATCTGATCAGTATTGACTCCATTCAGTCAAAGGTCAGTCCTAGTCATAATTTCCAGAAGTCTTCTGAATTCTGAAAGTTTTAAGGCACTGAGTCTACAGTCCTTGAAGCCTCACATGGAGGACTTCATCCCCTATAGGAGCCACTGTTAGCACTGTAAATGTTAAAAGTCTAACCGCCATTGTATCATTGTTTTCAAATGTTTCTTATGTCCTAGCCTATGTCGAATTTTGAGTCATTTTCAATAAAGGTCAAAAAAGAGTCTCAAACAAAAATACTTTTAAGTTTATAGGTGATATTAGTGTCTTAGGTTCATAAAAGAAGTTAAAACCATTGTTTTAACTTAGTTAGTGTCAAAGGCTATTGGTCATTTTGGTAATAAAATTATAGCTTCTCTTTCCAGGATAATAGCTACCTTTGTTTAAGTTTCATTGTTAACATAGTGATATAATGGAGAGCAGTTATTTCTACAAATTGAAGGTCACATTACTAACACAGTGAAAAGAGTCGCTATTTCTTTAAGAACCTGTTTCCATTGGTAACACAGTGAAAAGTGCAGTTATTTCACTGAAATTTGGTTATATTGCAATACAGAGGTAAAGGCAGCTATTTCTTAGGCATAAGAAGTTGCAAACAAGATTTTCAGAGGAAATATCATTCATGTTTGTAGATGATTGAAGACCTCCTATGTTATAATCATGATTATTCTTTTTAACACGATTAATTATTTTTTGACTTAGGAGAATTATTATAGATGAATGGTTATATTATTAATGCAGCTAACCTATAGCTACCAAACTAAACTGAAGCGAAGATCATGGTACAAGGTATCAATTATTAAATGATGTTGTAGAGTGTTGTGGAGTGTTATGAGTTATGGGGTGACTTGGCGCCCATATTTGAATGATTTCAAATCATGACATTAAACCATATCGTAGCTAAAGGCATAATTTCAGAGGGTTAACTTTAATGCTCTCAAGTTAGAGGTTCTATGTGGAAGTTACAGCTAATCGGAGTCACATCCTCTAGCAACCAGTTTATCATTCCAAGGCAGGAAAATGAAGCTCTGTGTAAGGTTTTGCCTCTAGGTTGAACAGTTGTGTGTTTACAAGTAGCCTAGCTGTTGAAAAGTATGGAAAAAGGTGGGAATTTTAACAGGTTTGAGCTATCAAACACCAGGTGTTGGGGCCCTTGTTTTTGAAATCTTGGTTAGAACATTTTGAATTTTGACCTTTTGAGTTGTGGCATGAAGACACATGGCAATCGCGACCGCGTCGCAACTACGAGGAGTCGCAGAGCTATCAAGGTGGCGCGGAAGCATGAGATAGCTGAAGAAAGAACACGCACAAGTACAGATGAAGAAAACACACAGCAAAAGACAGAAAGCGGAACATGCAGATAACAGGAGAGAAGCTGGAAGCAGCTGAAGAAAAGACACAGAGGAACTGATAGTCGCGATAGCGGGTGAATAAATAACAGTCACCCGACTGAAAGAAGGGGATGCTGCAGAGGTTGTGAGGCTCGCGACAGGAGAAGAAGCATAGAGCGACTGCGGGAAATCATGCATGACACTTCTATGGTTCCTAGTCTTCTCTATTCTACCTTTCTGTTCCGTAAGACATATGTATCAGAGTTGTAAGCTATCGCTGAAAATGCTATGTAATCATGTGCTTGGCCAAGAGATTAATATAATGAAAGGTTGTTGTCTCAATAAGAGGTTCACATGCATGTAATGTGTTTATGCTGGTTTAAAATTTTATTTGCTAATGTCTGAATGCTTCTTAAGTGCTCTTGCGTACATGACTCTATCTATATAATCGATGCATTATCCATCATGAGTTGCAACTTTGTTCCTTGCCATTGATCTCATCCCCTTCTGCATGTGGTTGCGGCACGCCTCGGGTGAGACTCACTGCTCTCCGGAGTAGGGTGAAAATGCCGGCATGATCCTAGACTACATCAGACCCCTTTGTTGGCCACAACTCTTGAACCTGGGTCTTGTCTGTGAGACCTGACTTCTCGCCAACAAATGGTTCCGTTGCCGGGACCTGCATGTTCTGAGGGGACCTAGATCATGGTATCGAGGATTTTTAAAGGAGAGATGCGGCGATGGTGGGATAATCATCTCGACCAGTTCATTGCTCAGCAAGCAGAGCTGACCAAGCAAAAGGAGGCGGCGATCAAGGAGCTCGTCCTTTTCTCTGACTCATCCAGTGATACGTACGAAATTTTCTGGGGAAGGTTCCCTACTGACCTTTACAATTGGTTGCGGAGATTATGAGCGACGGTGCCTCGAGAGGGCTTGCGGAAGATAAACCGCAGGTGGGCGCACGAAGATCTGGTGGCGCTGCATCGGGTGAACACTGAACTAACCCGCACGGTGGATTTTTGGGTAAGAACCACGTTGGAAGGATACACTGTGGAGTTTGCTACTGAGTGCTATCAATCCTTCTCGAAATCCGAGGTTGTCTTCCACTCAGGGCTAAGAGGGAAGCTGCTTAAGGAGATTCCACTGTGGATTAAAGCTCTGATGGTGGATGAAGGGTTAATTGAATTCCACAAAACAAGTATGGAAGCGTAAACCACCTGTGCTGGGGGAAGGGTTGAGGGGACTGATGCTACGTAGAATGTGAAAGTGGGAAGCGGGGAATGGATGTTGAGGCCGCACGCGAGTTGAGGGAGCGACGTGCGCATCGGCGGGCACAGATCGCCGATAGGTGGCGAAGAAGGGTGATGCGAGATTTGAAGAGACGGGAGATCGAGAGGAAAAATCAGAAGGAGGCGCCTCAGAGGATAGGAATTATGGATTTGGATACCCGGGAAGAAGACGGGACAGCGATGGAATTGCGGCGGGTGCATGGGAGCCCAGCGACGCGAGGAAGAGAGATGGTGACTAGCGAAGGCGACGGAAAGATGCAGCCCGAAGAGAGTTCCGATGACGAATGGCACGGCATGATGCAGCGGATGTTTCAAGAGGAGACGGCACTCACCCCTCCAGGCAGCCCTACTTCCCACATTTTGCATGGCCAGGATCCCTACCTTCCCCTGGTACTGTATCAACCTTTAAGTAATATTTTCATTCAGTTACAAGCATTGAGTCAGTCATACAGTAGTTCATCAGTGTCAGTAATGTCCGGTAATAGCATCGTTATTAGTAGTGTTGTATTCCCTAGTGGAACCGTTACGCAACCAGGACCTGGAGGATTTATCCTGGTCAATACTCCGCAAGTTGGCTGGATCTTTCACCCGGTATCCAGAGTTCTCTGGCCGGGGCAATGATGATGTAGAGCAACACTGGTATCTGTGCAAAGCCATCTGGAGGGCTCGGCAGACGCTAGATGCAGGGAAGTTAATAGAGTTCCAAACCACGCTCAGAGAGAGGGCTCTGCGATGGTTTATCAAGTGGTCTGAGGCTCATCCTAACCCCGTAATTGCGGACGTAAAGCGAGATTTTGTCCGCGAATTCAAGCTTCCCCAGACAGACCAGCAGGGCCTATCCGAGCTATGGGAAATTAAGTAGAAGGAAGGTGAGACCGCATGGGAGTTGATGCGGTGATTCAAGGACGCGATCGGGAAACTCAGCTACCCGATCGATCCAAACCACCAGAGGCACTGGTTCATCAAGGCTCTGCTTCCCTTGACACGAACCCCTCTCACTCAGCAGAAGATTGATAATCTGCAGGACGCCTTGGAGCAGGCCATGAAGATTGAAGCCATGGCGGGCTACCCCCAGGAATACCGGGGGGGGGCCGGCCCCGCAAGATCCTTCTTTGATAGGGTTGCAACACCAGATCGCCATCTTGACTGAGAAGCTCAAGGAGCTCCAGCCGGTGAGACCAGCGCGGCCGAATGTTTGGTGCACTCATTGCCTGGTCGAGGGCCACGTCGCAACCAAGTGTCCCCGGTTGCGTGGCGCAGGGGCAGGACCCTCGGTCGCGGCAATCCAGGGGGGTCCACCACCTGGTGGTGGCGCGGCGATGAATCCGCAGGGGGTCTACCAGCCGCAACAGCCTTACGCGGGGTTCCCACCTCAACCGGGTTCCTCCACCACAGCGTACTGCGATATTTTCCGAATGTTGGGGCATCCTCCTCGAATGTGCTCGATACTACAGAAGTACTCCACGGTCCCAAACAATGTGTACTATGAATTTTTTGTTTCCACGACTCACAACACTGAGCAGTGCAGGGCGCTCAACGCTCTTGTGGATTGATTGGATCGTCCTGCCTACAGGGTGAACGAGGCCCCAAGGGGAAGAGGCGGTGGCATGCGGGGAGGCCGCACAGGCGGACGCGGTCCAGTGAAATGTTACAATTGTGACCAGGAGGGTCACGTGGCTTGAGAATGTCCCCTTCCGCGACGACCCTGGTGTTCCCAGTGCCGGGTAAACGCCCACGCCACAGAGGACTGTCCGGAGCTCATCAAGAAGTGGGAAGAACGGGCGAGGCAGAGGGGAGAGAATCTGATAAACTCAGAGCCGCGAGGGACCGCGACCCCAGACATGCAGAACGTCGCGATCGTGACGAGGGGCGGGAAGAAAACTGGAGAGGATGCCCACGGGAAGGAGCCAGCACGAGTGGTTCGGTCGGCATCCCCGAAGATGTTAATCAGGCCCGAAGCCCAGAAGAAGTATTTCCAGGAGGCAGTTGAGGCGTTCGCCCAGCTGCGGGACGTGGGAGGTCTAGAGGAGCCCGTGCTGCTAGAATCTGGGGCGCAGAGCATCACAGGTACTTTGATCGAGGACTGGCTCCAGCTGTTCCTCCGGATTGTTGACAATGTTGCGCTGCGGCAGTAGCTCAAGCATGCTTTGGAAGGAGCACTACAGGGGCGCACAGGACTTAGAGATCCGGCGAACGCTGCCCCTCAATACGTGTAGCACGTCAAGCGGAACAAGCAACGAAGAGGCAAATAATTCCGGCTTAGCACGCAGGTTGCGGGATTCCAAATCAGCGATACCATGCTGGACTTGGGGTCCGACATCAACATTCTGCCGCGGAAGACGTGGGAGGCTCTTGGAAGACCACTGCTGGCCTACTCGCCAATCCAACTCAGGATGGCGAACCAGTACTGTATTCTGCCAATCGGCCGGCTCAAGGGTGTCGAGGTCGACATTGCAGGGGTGAAGACATACACCGATTTTGAGGTTATTGATATCATGAGCGACAAGGATCCTTATCCTGCCTTACTCAGCATTGACTGGGCTTTTGAGAATTACGCCATCATCGACCTTAAAAAGGAGCTGATGATCTTTGAGGATGGGGAGGTACGGGTCACCCAGCCCCTTGACCCGTATCAGGGCCCGCGATATACGGAAACAATGGACAATCGGGAGGATGCTCAAATGATGGACCACCTTTATCAGATGACTGCAAGAAAGCGGGACGACTATATTAACCCGACCGCAACTGGCTCTGTCAGTTGGCGGAGTGTGCAGAGCTCGGAGCTCGGATCCGAACTCGCGTGGGAAGACTGGCAGCAAGGGGGGTATGAGACCACCACGCGGAGATGTGCTACCATTGCCCAAGTCCGGTGGGTGGGGACTGAGATCCGTGGATATCCCACCTTGTCGAACGTGCAAGCTGTCAATACTTTTATTACCAAGGTGGAAGACATGGTCCCAGACGAAAGCCAGATGCCACTTTTGGATGTGGCCTTACAATCCACGTCGGCTCGATGGTGGAAAAATCACCACAACACTGTTGCGATGGGATTGTGTGGTGGATGCTCTGCGGGCACACTTTAAGGAGGATGAAGGACCTTGCAGTATGCTTAAGTATCATGGAACTTCCGACCCGCGACACCATTTGCGGGCCTGTGAGGAGCAGTGGCGCAGCACCAGGTACCCTGAAGAGTTGTGGGTCCACAGGTTTATCCACTCCCTGGATACAATTCCCCAGGCCTGGTACCTGGAGGAAGAGCGAAGATGAGGAACCCGCTCTTGGCAGGAAGTCACGGACAAGTTCGTTCGGTGCTTCTTGTTCGAAGGGAAGATGGCGCAGGAGTCTCGGGCCCTACAGGCAATCAAGGAGGTCTTGTTTTTCCGCCATCCCGATCCCGACGGGAGCCCGGTTGTGTCACGACCTGAGGCCAGGCGCGAGTTGGTTTGCCACCGGATTGACGGCGATCCGGATGATGATAGTCTGGAGGACCTCAGGCATCTCTATTTTGACGAAAAGGAAGGCGAGCGGAACATCAGTGAAGAGCCGACGACTGAAGGAGTCCATTTACAGCCACTAAAGACGAAGAAGCTGAACATTGGAACAGACGAGAAACCCAAGCTGGCAACGGTGGGAGATTACTGGGACGAGGAAATGACAAAAGAAATTTTCAGCCTCCTCCGGGAATACGAAGACTTGTTCCCGTCCTCGGTTGCAAACCTGAAGGGGATCAAGGGGGACCTGGGCGAAATGCGCATCGTGCTGAAACCGGGGGCCAGGCCGGTGAAGCACCGACCCTACCGGCTGAACCCACGTATTAAAGAAAAGGTCAAGATGGAGATCGACAAGATGCTGGCTACAGGTCTTATCTTTCCAGTAGAATAAGCAGAGTGGGTGAGTCCCATTGTCATTCAGAACAAGAAGGACAAAGTGGAGATACGTGTCTGCGTAGACTACCAGAGTCTGAACAATGCCTGCATCCACGATCCATTTCCCACTCCTTTCAGCGATGAAGTTCTAGATCATGTTGCGGGAAACGAAGCCTATTCCTTCACTGATGGGTTTTCGGGCTACCATCAGGTGCGCATTGCCGAAGAAGACAAAGCAAAGATGACATTCACCACTGAGTGGGGATCATTCGCATACCACGTTATGTCGTTTGGTCTGAAGAATGCACCGGTTGTGTTTTCCCAGATTGTAATTACTGCTTTCCGGGAGTACATTCACAAGTTCCTGGAGGTCTACATGGACGACTGGACTGTCTACAGCCTGTTGAAGAAACACGCCACCCTTTTGCGTATTATGTTTGACCGGTTTCGTCAGTTGCAGATTTCCTTGAACTTGAAGAAATGTATTTTTGCAGTTCCATTCGGCACACTCTTAGGCCACGTGGTGTGCAAGCAGGGGGTCTGTGTCGATCCTGCCAAGGTCGCAGTTATAGTTCACATGGAAGCCCCCAAAACCGTGAAGCAGTTGTGTGCACTGCTCGGGCACACAGGATATTACAGGCGTTTTATCCGCAACTACGCAAAGATTACGGCCCCTTTGGAGAAACTGTTGCGGAAGTCAGAAGTATTCTAATGGATGGAGGAGTGTAGGAAGGCCCTTGACACCTTGAAGGAGAAGTTGGCGACGGCGCCCATACTTGTTCATCCCGACTGGGATAAGCAGTTCCATGTGCATATCGATGCATTCGGTATTGCACTTGGGGTTGTCTTGGCGCAACCCGGGGAGACGACAGTTGACCACCCCGTCTACTTCACCAGCCGCAGGTTATCGAATGCGGAGAAAAATTACACCATGACCGAGCGGGAGGCTTTGGCGATGGTGTACTCCCTCCAGAAGTTCCTCCACTATCTTATGGGAGGCAAATTCACATTCTTTACGAACCACTCTGCATTGAAGTATCTGGTGAATAAGCCTGTTTTGGAAGGACGAATCTGTCGATGGCTCCTACTTTTCCAGGAATTCACGTTTGAGGTGATTTTCAAGCCCGGCAGGTTGAATGTCGGTCCCGATCATTTATCTAGGTTGGAGATGGGAGAGAATGAAGGCTCGTTGGATGATCAGCTGCCGGATGCCGACCTCTTCCGAGTCGAAGCAGTACCGGATTACTTGGCTGACATTGCCACTTATCTGACCACGGGACAATGCCCTCAGGACTACACCCCACTCCAGAAACGCCACCTGGTTGTCCGGGGCTGACTACCAATTGATCGCGGGGAAGCTATACAAATTGGGCCTCGATGAGGTGTTGCACAGATGCGTCCTTGACCACGAGCGGGAAGCGGTAATGTGGGAATGTCACAGCGGTGTTGCGGGAGGGCATGTGGGTGCGAAACCCACCGCAAGAAAGGTGCTCCAAGCTGGCCTATGTTGGCCGACAGTACATGCTGACTGTAAGGCCTACGTGAAGCGCTGCGATGTTTTCCAGCAGACGGGAAGGCCCTCTCACCGAGACGAGCTTCCGCTACACCCAGTGCATGTGTTGCGGCCGTTCGAAAAGTGGGTTGTCGATTTTGTAGGTCCCATCGCCCCGGTCGCCAGACACTCCAAGGCCCATTACATCATTACCGCCACGGATTACCTCACCCGGTGGGCTAAGGCGGCGGCGGTACGCGACTGCTCGGCAGAGACAGCTGCCTGGTTCATTTTTGAACACATCATCAGCCGGTTTGGCTGCCCACGAAGCTTAACCAGCGATCAAGGTACGCATTTCATTAATGCTACAGTCAAGTCACTACTGGACACATTTATGATTCAACATCACAAAAGCAGCCCATACCACCCACAAGCCAATGGTACTGTGGAAGCATTTAACAAAATTCTTGAAAAAGGCTTGACTAAGATTTTCAATGCTCAGCTCGACGATTGGGATGAGCGTCTCCCAGCGGCATTGTGGGCCTACCAGACCACGGTGAAACGCTTGACCAATCAGACGCCATTCCAGTTGGTGTATGGCCAGGAAGCTGTGATTCCCGCTGAGTTCACTATACCTAGTATTTTAATCGCTACGTCTCTTCAGTTCTCAGAAGAGGAGTCACTTCGGAAACGCCTCCAGGAGCTACATGAGCTGGATGAGGCCCGATTCTTGGCAGAATTCCACCAGAAGGTTCAGAAGGCCAGGCAAAAAGCGTGGCACGACCTCCAACTCAAGACCAAAGCCTTCCAAGTTGGCGGCAAAGTTCTCTTATATGATAGCCGGTTCCAGAAGTTTCCAGGCAAGCTCCAGATGCACTGGTTGGGACCCTACTTTGTCATTGAGATCCGCGACTCAGGAGCCGTTCGGTTGGCACAGCTGGACGGTACAGTTCTCCCTGGGTGGGTGAATGGCGCACGCCTGAAACCCTACCAGGAGTAAATACGTTTCACTTCTCATCAATAACTCTCGCACCCGAGAGCACCCGTAGCATAGCTTAGTCGAATAACTCTCCCGCAACCGGGATGAGCGTAGGGAGTCTTTTCCGTTCATAGGTAGTCTATCAATAACCGCTCAGTTGCGGGGAAGCACCGCAACCGACTGTGGTCGGGGCGGTGCCTGTCCAGCGTGTCATCCTTGTAGGATCCATCCACGTGCCATTATCAGTCCAGGTCATTTCCGTCAGTCCTTTTTGTCAGTCCATAGGATCGCTCAGATTTGCATCATAAATTACCATAAGTAGACAGTAACCGTACCATAATCATTTTCCATCATCCGCAGTTCCCTCAGCCATCGCGTCCGCCCATTTCCCCATGACGCCATCAGCAACTGTCAGGTTACACACAGGCATGCGATCGATTGCACGATTATCGTAGGCAAGAAGGCCAACAGGAATTAATTGTCGTTATGGGGTCTCATCAACTCCGCTCGTGCCAGGTGATAACATAACTTGCATGGAGACCAACAGCACGAGAATTCCGGACCAGTTCAATTTGGCAATTGCAGCGACACCAGAGCGGTTGAAGTCTCAAAATGTACCGCACCAAGACAGAAGCTCCAGGCGAATTCTCCATGTTTACCAGTGCCGTGCCAAAATGCCAAAGGCTCTCCTATCCGTTGCTGAATCAGCGCTGGACAATCGGATCCACAGTACAGAGTCGCTGGTTGGAAAATATGACAGTGCAGCGTTGATAGACGCCAACCTATCTGACCCGGTCGAATTCCCCTCCCTCCATTGGCAGACATATATGGAGCATCACTACACACCAGGCGGTAGCCTAGCCAACCGAATGCGACCAGAGTACAGGGGCCTCCAGCAATCGTCCCTGATGAATTTAAGAACTCTTCCTGTCTTTGGGACTACCGGACCGGCCCTGCAATGCACCCGGTTCCTCCTCAGCCGAATTCAGAATGGGTCCTTGTGGCTAAACGAGGAGATCCCCATTCACGCTGAAGACATTCATCGCCTCACAGGGCTGTCCCAGAATGGCGCAGACGTCTCCGCTACCGGTCAAACATCTTCCAAGCGCGCACGAAAGACGGGTGATACAGACCTCTATGCCAAATATGGCACTCGCCGGGGGGGGAAGGGCGCCAAATTTGATCTGATTAACAAGCCGGAGATTCGGTTTGCTTGCTATCTCATTGCTAGCAAGACGATGCGGCATTATACCAAAGGAGAGTGCACCTTGGATACCATCTCCATTGTGGAGCACTATGTCCAAGGCACCAGGCTGAATTGGTGTTCTTTCGTGCTCAAAGAACTCTTCGCGACATGCGAAGAGAATTATAAGTGCACCACTAGTTTCATCTATGGTTACCTGATTGTAGCTTTTGCCATGTGGAAATGGCACATTCCTCCTGTCCGGCTGCCGGCAGAAACTACCGCGAGCCAGCCCCTCGCGATGAAATTCACCCCGTGGCAGGTGTCCTCTGACCCCAGCACGAAACAGGTGAATGTGGAAGCGTTTCGGTCTTGGTACGGGCTAATGATAGATGTGGTGGCTAACCAGCAACGGGTGCCCAGGAACCTGTTGGACGACTATAGTGAGCAGGTATGGTTCGGGGTAAGCCACAGGCACACTTACCTCCGCCCCACTTGCGTGCCGGAAGCCACCTTCCACATGGCACCGCTCAAATTCTAGCTAGACGATGCTACCTTTCACCGCGAGGTCTGTTCGTGGCCGGGGGTCACAAAGCACATCCGCGACGGGATCCCCAAATACAACTTTGAGCGGATGCTGCCGGTGCAACGGCCTGCCGAGACGGGCGCGGCAGGGCCCTCACAGGCCACGGCGGGACCTCACAGGAACTCCCCGAATCACTGGTCCCCGTCGTCCGCCACTTCAATACTCAGGTACGAAGTCTCAACGTGGCGACCCAAGTTATTTCAAGCGGTGCCCCTTTGTTTCCTTTATTTTCTGAATTCCAGCTCAGTCGTTCTCTTTCTCCGTCCCATACTGCCCCTCTCACTTCTCCCATCCCTACCAACTTATTCACTTCTACTAGCCCCATCATCACCCCAATGGGCGAAACGGGCCCGGGACCTGATCAATTAGACCCCCCTCCATCCAAGCGGGCCCGCACCACCGTCACTGATCCGGTGGTGGACCTTACTGATGACGATCCGCCACCCACTCCAGTCACAGGGACATTAATTCCAGAGGAACCCCTTATCGACCCATCAGAATTCATCAATATTCGCCTCCCCCATACCTCCTCCACACCGTCCACCGCTCCCTCCACCGTCCATCCACCTACCACTTCATCCGCTCCATCAAACTCATCTGCCACTGTATCCGACCCTCTTATCTAGGAACTCTGGAGGAGACCACGGGGCTGAAGTCACCTCTAGTACTGCGGCCGTAGTACCACTAGTCGACCCCGTGGCCACACCCCCAGGGTTCTTTCTCTACTATATTTACCCGGCTGGCCAACGTTGGGGCTGACTCGGTCGAGGCTCCGCCTGAGCATGTTGACCCTCCCCCCACAGGCTAGACCACTCAGCAAGAACGGCCAGATTCTGACATGGGCACCTCAATGCAGCAACAAACACCGGTGTCCCCTCCTGAGAATTCCAACAGATCAGTGGCCAGTGGGCAACCTTTCCAGGAGCGCATGCCGAAGCAGGGTGCTTCCAGCACCGCCAACGTAGAAACATGGGGTACAACCCAGTTGTACCTATTCATTCAGCGGGCGGCCCTGCAGGCCGAACAGCTTCATTCAGAGCTGCAGCAGCGGTGCGATGAGCAGCACCACCAAATCATAGCGCTTACTGAACAACGCGACCAGCTGACCAAGGAGAAGGCCTACCTGCAGGAGCAGGTCACCATTGTCACTCAGGCGTTCTCAGACCTATGGCCCGCTGTAAGGGCTCACCATGCCCCACTTCCTCACGATATAGCGGAGAGCAATGTAGCAGTCCAGGCTTACCACATTCGGTTTGCCTTCACGGGTCTACGCAGGGAGAATCAGGAACTTCAAGTGGCGTTAGCCGCACGGCCCGCGCTCCCTGACCCGCAGATTGTATACTCTGAACAAGTAGCAGCCAAGCAGACCCAGGCAGCTCACATGCAGGTGACCCTTCACTCCGCGGCGCGCGAGGCTTACGACCTTCTGCGAAGTCTGCAGGAGTGTTCACTCGCCCTCACGGTCAAAACGCAGCCCATCTCCGCCCAGCTGCAACAGATTTCTAGGGACAGACCGCAGATCCCGAGAGGTTAGATCAACTATATGCCCAGGCGGATGAGCTTGAGGTTCAAATGCACCAGACCGAGGCCAACTCAGCAACGGCCAAGCAGATAATTCGGGAAATCCGTCCGCCCATTCAAGCCAGTGCCAAATCAATACAACAGCTAGCTACAAAGGCCGAGACCCAGCTTACCACGATGTTCGAGGCTGTCCCGACGAATATAGAAGAGGCTGCTACCACCAGGATCATTGAGGAAGCCGATTCGCTAATGCAGGGATGGCAACAAGCTGTGTCGGACTTCACCGGGCTTAAAGATATAGCGCTCCGCAGGGTCCCGGAGTTGGGGCCCTTGTTTGAACAGCCGTTTGGCGGCGCGCAGCAGGAAAGGGCACGAGACAAAGGCACACAGGCCGAACAGGGCATGGGATCCAGCGGGGCAATGGAGGTGGAAACTGTTATTTGTGATTGACTCGGGGACGAGTCAACAAACTGTGGTCGGGGCCTGTTGGGGCCCTTGTTTTTGAAATCTTGGTTAGAACATTTTGAATTTTGACCTTTTGAGTTGCGGCATGAAGACACATAGTAATCGTGACCGCGTCGCAACTACCAGGAGTCGCGGAGCTATCAAGGTGGCACGGAAGCATGAGATAGCTGAAGAAAGAACACGCACAAGTACAGATGAACAAAACACACAGCAGAAGACAGAAAGCGGAACACACATATAACAGGAGAGAAGCTGGAAGCAGCTGAAGAAAAGACACAGGGAGGAACTGATAGTCGCGATAGCGAGTGAATAAATAACAATCACCCGGCTGAAAGAAGGAGAATGCTGCAGGGGTTTCGAGGCTCATGACAGGAGAAGAAGCCCAGAGCGACTGCGGGAGATCATGCATGACATCTCTGTGATTCCTAATCTTCTCTATTTCTGTTCCGTAAGACATCTGTATCAGGGTTGTAAGCTATCGCTGAAGATGCTATGTAATCATGAGCTTGGCCAAGAGATTAATATAATGAAAGGTTGCTGTCTCAATAAGAGGTTTACATGCATGTAATGTGTTTATGCTGGTTTAAAATTTTATTTGCTAATATCTTAATGCTTCTTAAGTGCTCTTGCGTACATGACTCTGTCTATATAATCGATGCATTGTCCATCATGAGTTGCGACTCTGTTCCTTGCCATTGGTCTAATCCCCTTCTGCATGTGGTTGCGGCACACCTCGGGTGAGACTCACTACTCTCCAGAGTAGGGCGAAAATGACGGCGTGATCCTAGACTACATCGGACTCCTTTGATGGCCACAATTCCTGAACCTAGGTCTTGTCATGGTTTGACTTCTATCCAACGAAGGTGGCGCGGAAGCATGAGATAGCTGAAGAAAGAACACGCACAAGTACAGATGAAGAAAACACATAGCAGAAGACAGAAAGCGGAACACACATATAACAGGAGAGAAGCTGGAAGCAGCTGAAGAAAAGACACAGAGGAACTGATAGTCGCGATAGCGGGTGAATAAATAACAGTCACCCGACTGAAAGAAGGAGGATGCTGCAGAGGTTGTGAGGCTCGCGACAGGAGAAGAAGCACATAGCGACTGCGGGAAATCATACATGACACTTCTATGGTTCCTAATCTTCTCTATTCTACCTTTCTGTTCCGTAAGACATCTGTATCAGAGTTGTAAGCTATCACTGAAAATGCTATGTAATCATGTGCTTGGCCAAGAGATTAATATAATGAAAGGTTGTTGTCTCAATAAGAGGTTTACATGCATGTAATGTGTTTATGCTGGTTTAAAATTTTATTTTCTAATGTCTGAATGCTTCTTAAGTGCTCTTGCGTACATGACTCTGTCTATATAATCGATGCATTGTCCATCATGAGTTGCGACTTTGTTCCTTGCCATTGATCTCATCCCCTTCTGCATGTGGTTGCGGCACGCCTCGGGTGAGACTCACTGCTCTCTAGAGTAGGGTGAAAATGCTGGCGTGATCCTAGACTACATCGGACCCCTTTGTTGGCCACAACTCCTGAACCTGGGTCTTGTCCGCGAGACCTGACTTCTCGCCAACAAATGGTTCCGTTGCCGGGACCTGCATGTTCTGAGGGGAACTAGATCATGGTATCGAGGATTTTTGAAGGAGAGATACGGCGATGGTGGGATAATCATCTCGACCAATTCATTGCTCAGCAAGTAGAGCTGAACAAGCAAAAGGAGGCAGCAATCAAGGAGCTCGTCCTTTTCTCTGACTCAGCCAGTGATACGTACGAAATTTTCTGGGGAAGGTTCCCTACCGACCTTTACAATTGGTTGCGGAGATTACGAGCGACGGTGCCTCGAGAGGGCTTGCGGAAGATAAACCGCAGGTGGGCGCACGAAGATCTGGTGGCGCTGCATCGGGTGGACACGGAACTAACCCGCGCGGTGGATTTTTGGGTAAGGACCATGTTGGAAGGATACACTGTGGAGTTTGCTGCTGAGTGCTATCAATCCTTCTCGAAGGCCGAGGCTGTCTTCCACTCAGGGCTAAGAGGGAAGCTGCTTAAGGAGATTCCGCTGTGGATTAAAGCTCTGATGGTGGATGAAGGGTTGATTGAATTCCACAAAACGAGTATGGAAGCGTAAACCACCCGTGATGGGGAAGGGAAAAGGGACAGATGCTACGTAGAATGTGAAAGCGGGAAGCGGGGAATGGATGTTGAGGCCGCACGCAAGTTGAGGGAGCGACGTGCACATCGGCGGGCGCAGATCGCCGATAGGTGGCGAAAAAGGGTGATGCGGGATTTAAACCGACGGGAAGCGGCAATGAAGAACCAGAAGGAGGCGCCTCAGAGGATAGGAATTATGGATTTGGATACCCGGGAAGAAGATGGGACAATGGTGGAAGTGCGGCGGGTGCATGAGAGCCCAGCGACGCGAGGAAGAGAGATGGTGACTAACGAAGACGATGGAAAGATGCAGCCCGAAGAGAGTTCCGATGACGAATGGCACGACGTGATGCAGCGAATGTTTCAAGAGCAGACGGCACTCACCCCTCCAGGCAGCCCTACTTCCCACATTCTGCATGGCCAGGATCCCTACCTTCCCCTAGTACTGTATCAACCTTTAAGTAATATTTTCATTCAGTTACAAGCATTGAGTCAGTCATACAGTAGTTCATCAGCGTCAGTAACGTCCGGTAATAGCAGCGTTACTAGTAGTGTTGTATTCCCTAGTGGAACCGTTACGCAACCAGGACCTGGAGGATTTATCCTGGTCAATACTCCGCAAGTACACATGGCTGGATCTTTCACCCAGTATCCAGAGTTCTCTGGCCAGGGCAATGATGATGTAGAGCAACACTGGTATTTGTGCGAAGCCATCTGGAGGGCTCGGCAGACGCCAGATGCAGGGAAGTTAATAGAGTTCCAAACCACGCTCAGAGAGAGGGCTCTGCGATGGTTTATCAAGTGGTCCGAGGCTCATCCTAACCCCGTAATTGTGGACGTAAAGCGGGATTTTGTCCGCGAATTCAAGCTTCCCCAGACAGACCAGCAGGGCCTGTCCGAGTTGTGGGAAATTAAGCAGAAGGAAGGTGAGACCGCGTGGGAGTTGATGCGGCGATTCAAGGACGCGATCGGGAAACTCAGCTACCTGATCGATCCAAACCACCAGAGGGACTGGTTCATCAAGGCTCTGCTTCCCTTGACACGAACCCCTCTCACTCAGCAGAAGATTGATAATTTGCAGGACGCTTTGGAGCAGGCCATGAAGATTGAAGCCATGGTGGGCTACCCCTAGGAATACCGGGGGGGGCCGGCCCCGCAAGATCCTTCTTTGATAGGGTTGCAACACCAGATCGCCAGCTTGACTGAGAAGCTCAAGGAACTCCAGCCGGTGAGACCAGCGTGGACGAATGTTTGGTGCACTCATTGCCTGGTCGAGGGCCACGTCGCAACCGAGTGTCCCCGGTTGCGTGGCGCAAGGGCAGGACCCTCGGTCGCGGCAATCCAGGGGGGTCCACCACTTGGTGGTGGCGTGGCGATGAATCCGCAGGGGGTCTACCAGCCGCAACAGCCTTACGCGGGGTTCCCACCTCAACCGGGTTCCTCCACCACAGAGTACTGCGAGATTTGTCGGACGCTGGGGCATTCTCCTCGGATGTGCCCGATATTACAGAAGTACTCCACGGTCCCAAATAATGTGTACTGCGAATTTTGTGTTTCCACGACTCACAACACTGAGCAGTGCAGGGCGTTCGACGCGCTTGCGGATCGATTAGATTGTCCCTCCTACAGGGTGAACGAGGCCCCAAGGGGAAGAGGTGGCGGCATGCGGGGAGGCCGCACAGGCGGACGCGGTCCGGTGAAATGTTACAACTGTGACCAGGAGGGTCACGTGGCTCGAGAATGTCCCCTTCCGCGACGACCCTGGTGTTCCTAGTGCCGGGTAAACGCCCACGCCACAGAGGAATGTTCGGAGCTCATCAAGAAGTGGGAGGAACGGGCGAGGCAAAGGGGAGCGAATCTGATAAACTCAGAGCCGCGAGGGACCGCGACCCCAGACCTGCAGAACGTCGCGATCGTGACGAGGGGCGAAAAGAAAACTGGAGAGGATGCCCACGGGAAGGAGCCAGCATGAGTGGTTCGGCCGGCATCCCCGAAGATGTTAATCAGGCCCGAAGCCCAGAAGAAGTATTTCCAGGAGGCAGTTGAGGCGTTCGCCCAGCTGTGGGACGTGGGAGGTCTGGAGGAGCCCAGGCTGCCGAAATCTGGGGCACATAGTGTCACAGGTACTGTGATCGAGGATTGGCTTCAGCTATTCCTCAGGATTGTTGACAATGCTGTGCTGCGGCAGCAGCTCAAGCATGCTTTGGAAGGAGCACTGCAGGGGCGCACAGGACCTAGAGATCTAGCGAACGCTGCCCCTCAATACGTGCATCGCGTCAAGCGGAACAAGCAACGAACATGCAAAGAATTCCGGCTTAACACGCAGGTTGCCGGATTCCAAATCAGCGACACCATGTTGGACTTAGGGTCCGACGTCAACATTCTGCCACGGAAGACATGGGAGGCTCTAAGAAGGCCACGGCTAGCCTACTCACCAATCCAACTCAGGATGGCGAACCAGTACTGTATTCTGCCAATCGGCCGGCTCGAGGGTGTCGAGGTCGACATTGCGGGGGTGAAGACATACACCGATTTTGAGGTTATTGATATCATGGGCGACAAGGATCCCTATCCTGCCTTACTCGGCATTGATTGGGCTTTTGAGAATTACGCCATCATCGACCTTAAAAAGGAGCTGATGATCTTTGAGGATGGGGAGGTACGGGTCACCCAGCCCCTCGACCCGTATCAGGGCCCGCGATATACGAAAACGGTGGACAATCGGGAGGATGCTCAGATGATGGACCACCTTTATCAGATGACCGCAGGAAAGCGGGACGACTATATTAACCCGACCGCGACTGGCTCTGTCAGTTGGCGGAGTGTGCAGAGCTCGGAGCTCGGATCCGAACTCGCGTGGGAAGACTGGCAGCAAGGGGGGTATGAGACCACCACGCGGAGATGTGCTACCATTGCCCCAAGTCCGGTGGGTGGGGACTGAGATCCGCGGATATCCCACCTTGTCAAACATGCAAGCTGTCAATACTTTTATTACCAAGGTGGAAGACATGGTCCCAGACGAAAGCCGGATGCCACTTTTGGATGTGGCCTTGCAATCCACGTCGGCCCGGTGGTGGAAAAATCACCGCGACACTCTGTTCCGATGGGATTGCGTGGCGGATGCTCTGCGAGCACGCTTTAAAGAGGATGAGGGACCTCGCAGTATGCTTAAGTATCGCGGAACTTCCGACCCGCGAAACCATTTGCGGGCCTGTGAGGAGCAGGCGCAGCACCAGGTACCCTGAGGAGCTGTGGGTCCACAGGTTTATCCACTCCCTGGATACAATCCCCCAAGCCTGGTACCTGGAGGAAGAGCGGAAACGGGGAAGCCGCTCTTGGCAGGAAGTCACGGACAAGTTCGCTCGGTGCTTCTTGTTCGAAGGGGAGACGGCGCAGGAGTCTCGGGCCCTACAGGCAATCAAGGAAGTCTTGTTTTTCCGCCATCCCGAGCCCGACGGGGGCCCGGTTGTGTCGCGACCTGAGGCCAGGCGCGAGTTGGTTTGCCAACGGATTGACGGCGATCCGGATGATGATAGTCTGGAGGACCTCAGGCATGGAAGGCGAGCGGAACATCAGTGAAGAGATGACGACTGAAGGAGTCCATTTACAGCCACTAAAGACGAAGAAGCTGAACATTGGAACAGACGAGAAACCCAAGTTGGCAACGGTGGGAGATTACTGGGACGAGGAAACGACAAAAGAATTTTTCTGCCTCCTCCGGGAATATGAAGACTTGTTCCCGTCCTCGGTTGCAGACCTAAAGGGGATCAAGGGGGACCTTGGCGAAATGCGCATCATGCTGAAACCGGGGGCCAGGCCGGTGAAGCACCGACCCTACCAGCTGAACCCACGTATCAAAGAAAAGGTCAAGATGGAGATCGACAAGATGCTGGCTGCAGGTCTTATCTTTCCAGTAGAAGAAGCAGAGTGGGTGAGTCCCATTGTCATTCAGAACAAGAAGG